>CAXKVI010000007.1:2037067-2291984 GCA_964058755.1 Campiglossa producta
CACTTCTCCAGGAGCACGGAATGTAGCTAAGAGCCAGGCAGGCTGTATAGAGAAATACCAGCCATTTGGCTGATGTCTCCAGCGTGTTAATGAGTTGTGCGGGAATAATCCCGTCTGGCCCGGCAGCCTAGAACGGTTCGAAGCTTTTAACCGCCCACCTAACCTCTTCCTCCGTGATGGGTATGTGTACAGCCAGGTTTGTTGTAGGTGCTAGGGGTTCCTCATGCAAGTTCCCTGGGAAGTGCGTATTCAAGAGCAGCTCTAGGGTTTCCCTCTCCGTGCTGGTCAAGGATCCGTCAGGTTTGCGCAAATAGCTTGTGGCTGTTTGAGTTTTTGAGAGCACTCGTCTAACTCTCGCTGTATCGTCGACATTTTCTACCCCAGTGCAGAAATTTCTCCACGATACTCTCTTCGCCTGCCTCAGAGCTTTTTTGTAGGCCCTGAGTTTAACTTTATATTCGAGCCATTGATTCTCCGTGCCAAGGCTCTTGGCCTTATTGAATTGTGTCCTACATGATTTACGGAGCGAGTCCAGGTCGTAGGGCCACCAATGCCAGATCCTCCAACTCCCCTACTGATGAGGGGACTTGTGGGGGCAGTGCTGGCAAGTCCCTAGATAGTATTTTATTGTGTAGCTGCCAGTTACTGTTAGGTTAGGTTCAAGTGGCTGCCGCAGAGGCACACTTAGGCCAGTTTTGAAAGGCCCGTTGTGATACCACCAACATAAGGAAAGTCAGTCCCGGGACCCAGCCAAATGGAAAATCCCTGAGTTGTTGGGATCTTCCACATAGCAGAATCCCGGGACTGACACTCCTAAAACGACACCGTTACTCCTCCTCGAACCACTTAGATGACTTTATGAAGGCCATCAAGTCCTTTATGTCCAGTTCCGCGATCTGGCTTAGGCTATCCAGGAACGGAACTCCCAAAAAGCGCGTTCTCGCGCCGCTTAAAGCCGGACAGTTGCAGATGAGGTGTTCCACTGTTTCCTCTTCCTCATCATCTTTGCAACTCCTGCAGCATCGTCGGTAGGGCACACTTAGCCTTTCTGCATGCCTACCAATGAGGCAGTGACCGGTTAATACCCCTATCAATATGCAGATTTCCCTCCTAGTTAGGGCATAAATGCGTCTAGACCTTTTAAGATCCCATTTTGGCCAGGTTTGTTTCGATATCCGACAACCTGGGGATTGCAGCCATCTTTCGTTGGCTTGACGGAGTGTGTGCTCCTTCAGCATTAGTTTCATGTGGCAAACGGCATACCTAAGCGCTCTTTATCCTGAAGAACCTGCTTGGTCGTGCCCTGCCTGGCAAGCTCGTCTGCCTTACAGTTTCCCTCAATGTCCCTATGTCCCGGGACCCATATGAGGTTTACGCGGTTCTGTTGGGCCATCTTCTGAAGAGATCGACGACAGCTGAGCGTCAGTTCAGAGTTGAACGTGTATGAGCCAAGGGATTTGATGGCCGCTTGGCTATCGCTGAAAATAGCGATATCTTCTCCGATAACACGTTTGCTTAACCAGGCCGCGGCGTCTATGATCAGGTAGTCTGAAGGAGAGCTCAAGGTCCAAATCCCTTGAATAAACCCCTCCTCCAACTCTGCCGTCCAACTTCGAGCCGTCGGTGTATATGGAAGTGCCACTATTTGTTTCGGGACACCAATCCGTCCTCCCCCAGTCTTCTCTGCTGGGAATGTTTATTTTGAAACAGCTATCACCGACTGTAGTGGTCGCACAACGATCTGTGCTTAGAGGGAGAAACCTGTAAGATTCCAGAATACTGGAGTGTCCAATAGTACCCGCCCCCCAACTGGAGGTTTCTCTTAGGCGCAGAGCTGATGCCGCTGCTGACCGAAACCCTTCCAGATCAAGTGGCAAAATGCCCAGAATGACCTGGAGGGCTTCGTTGGGCGTTGTCCTTAGCGCACCGCCTATACAGATCATATTGGATCTATGGACTTTCCGCAACAGATTCAGGTATGTTGCCTTGCTCAGCGCCGGCCACCATACGACGACTCCATACAGCATGATTGCGCGAATGATGGCCGTGTAGATCCAACTGCATTCTCTAGGGCTGAGCCCCCATTTTTTGCCAATGGCTCTTTTGCATGTGTAAAGAGCAATGCAAGCTTTCTTCTGGCGCTGAAGAACATTCTCCTTCCAATTCAATTTCCTGTCCAGAACTATGCCTAGAAACTTGGCCTTATCCGACAAGCCCAGGCGCGTGTCATCTAGTTCTGGTAGGCTTAGTGGTGGTATTTTGTACCGGTTGGTGAAGAGGACAAGTTCCACCTTCCCCGGGTTGATACTAAGTCCGCAGCGAGAGGACCACCTCGAAACCTCTCGCAGTGCTACTTGCATCAGGTCACACAGAGTTTGTGGGAACTTGCCTCTGAATGCAATAGCTAAATCGTCTGCGTATGCCACTATCTTCCCGCCCCCCAGCTTGTGTCACGTAGCAACGAGTTGACTGTGAGGTGCCATAAAAGTGGGGAAAGAACACCACCCTGGGGCGTTCCCCTTGTGACATAGCGTGATAACTCAACCGTACCAAGTGAAGAAGCTATTTTCCTTCCTCTTAGAAGTTGGTCAATTAAACCAGTTAGAGGTCTATCTACGCCCAGATTAGTTAGAGCGGAGTTGATCGCCTCCGGGCTTATATTGTTGAAAGCCCCCTCAATGTCTAAGAAGGCCACGAGACAGTAGTCCTTTTCACACAGCGATTTCTCAATGACAGATACTAGGCTGTGCAGAGCAGTTTCTGTTGATTTACTCTTGGTGTATGCATGCTGATAGCTAGAGATAAGGTTGCTATCAATAGTCGTTGAGAGGTAGTCGCTTAGTATCCTCTCAAAGGTTTTGAGTACAAAGGACGAGAGACTGATCGGTCTGTAATCTTTTGGCTCGTAGTGGGATGTCTTCCCAGCCTTAAGGATAAACACTACCGTGGCGCTTCTCCAGGAGCCCGGAATGTGGTTGAGAGCCAGGCAGGCTGTGAAGAGAAATACCAGCCATTTAGCTGATGTCTCCAACGTGTTTATAAGTTGCGCGGGGATAATCCCGTCCGGCCCGGCAGCCTTATACGGTTCAAAGCTCTTAACTGCCCACCTTACCCTTTCCTCAGTGATGGGTATTTTTACTGCCAGGTTTGTTGCAGGTACTAGTGGTGCGTCATGCAGATTCCCCGGAAAATATGTATTCAAGAGCAGCTCAAGGGTTTCCTCTTCCGTGCTGGTCCAGGATCCGTCAGTTTTTCGCAAATAGCTGATGGCTGTTTGACTTTTCGAGAGGACTCGTCTAAGTCTCGCTGTGTCGTCGACCTTTTCGACGCCAGTGCAGAAATTTCTCCACGAAGTTCTCTTCGCCTGTCTCAGAGCTTTTTTGTAGGCCCTAAGTTTAGCTTTATATTCGTGTCAATGAGGCTCAGAGCCGAGGCTCTTGGCCTTGTTAAATTGTTTCCGGCATGATTTGCGGAACGAGTCCAAATCGTAGGACCACCAATGTGGCCTGTGTTTACCGCGTGGTTTGGCACTGGACAAGCCTGTCCTAGAGCATTTGAGAGCGCCGATGTAAATGTAGTAACAAGATCCTCCAGCTCCTCTACTGATGAGGGGGCTTGTGAGGGCAGTACTGGGAGGTCTCTGCCTAATATTTCATTGTGTAACTGCCAATTTGTGTTACGTGGATTGACACCAGGTCTTTCACCTCCGTTTGTGGTGGGGGTTCTTCGGCGTCGTAGGGCATATAGACCGACGCAACCGTCAGGCGGGTGCTGTCGACCGTTAGACTGATAGCGGTAATATCACCATTGGTGTAGTTAGGTAGGAGAAAGGAGTTCAACTCAGACTTGACCAAAATACACGTTCGGACTTTGCTCTCCTCGCTGGCTCGAATGAGCTTGAAGCCCTTAGTCCCCAATCCGCAGATTCTCGAGCTATTGACCCAGGGTTCTTGGATGAGGACCACATCCACGTCGCCTTTAGAAAGACGACTACTTAAAGCAGCCGAAGCCACTTCAGATTTGTGCAGATTAATCTGAAGCACCACCAACATGAGAGCGCACAGACTTCCCTGCCGTCCCCATGTCGTCGAGGTTTGCCCCATCCCGGAGGTTGCCTATCAACCACGAGTTGTTCCGATTAACTGCCCGATATGGCGTTGCAGGAGTCCTGCTGCCTGTAGCGTTAGATGTTAATCGCTCAGCGTTGGCTGCTACCACCGTGACTTCGAGGACTTCCTCGTCCTGTAGGCTGTCCTCCATCTCCGAGTTGTTCACAGCACTATCGGCAAGGGACGTGGCGGATAACATGCTTTCCGCATCGGAATCCTCCGCTTCGTTTTCCGGTTCCCCCGGAGCAGCCGAGAAGGTGGCGCGCTGAGCGTCACCACGATATACGTGGATAACGATCTGGCCTACGCTGTAGTGTATTAGGCCATTGCATCTTTTGAGGGGCTCGATTGACTCTTTATTCATGGTGAACACCACCTGTCTGTCGGGCCCCACCGCATCCCCGACCAGATTGACACTCCAGTCATGCGTTGGGAGGGACGGATTCATTAGCCGTAGCATCCCGAGAATTCTGTCGGGTTCGTCAGGGATGGCCGGAATCCACGCCCTTGCCCTTGGACGAGCCGGAATGTCCTTCCAGTCGACGACCTCTATCTTTGCGCCCTTGTAGACTTCACCCAGTTTAGCACCTGCTGCCTTATACAGTGCTACGGTTTTTGCATCCTCGCATGCGAGTAATTTGATCTGACCCTGGTGCCAGCCCGCATCCGTTACTCGCGCCGAACTACCCGGAAACTCCGGAGCAACGTTGAGAAGAATGTTGCCGAGTTCATTTCGCACGTAACGCCACCGGTCCTTGGGGATGGCCAGACGGCCATTGCCTCGGTCAAGGACGCCTATAAGGATCCTGTCCTTGGTTACCTCAGCAAAGCTTAGTTTGCCCGCTCCAGAGGTATTCTGATGCCGCTTGGGAGGGGGATTTAACTCCAGGTCCGATCTCTGGCGCTTGAAAGGGTTAACTTTTAACCTCTTTGGCATGTAAGATTTTTGGAAATCTGGTATCACAGCTTTCGCTAGCTCTACCGATTTACTGGAATTCGGCGACAGCGACTCCTGCGGTACCCCTTCATACCTCTTCATTATCTTTGCAGCCAATCTTTTCTCGTGGTATGTGAAGCGGCGGGGAGATGTCTCCCGGGAGTGCGGACCCGTAGTTGCCATCGCGGTCGCTCCCCTTGCCGAAATCTCAGTTGCAGGTTCCTTCCCCTTCGAAACTCCGCTGCCACAGACGTAAAGATACTGGTTTTCATATCAGAGGTTGATGGGAGTTTAGCATCCGCCGTTGTCCGCTTAGCTGCGTTGGCAACCGCACTGGTGCTAGCTCCCATCAAGTCAATCTTACTCGATAGAGGGTTGGTTGACCGACTCGTAGTTGCCATCGCTGTCGATCCCCCCCTTGATTGTGGAACGGAGGTTGTCCTCCGGCGTTGTTGTTGCTTTCTCGCCTGCTCCTCCATAGCTCTCCTTTGCCGTATCGTCGAGTTCCACCTCGTCTGGAGGCTTATCTTTCAACGACGATTTGTTCAGACCACGATTTGGCGTAGCTGAGATCCTACTAACTGTGGCAGTATTGACATTGGTGCGCTCAGGGCTAGCTGGTATCACTGTGACGTTGAGGTCCTCCCCGTCCAGCAGGCTGTCCCCCATCTCCGAGCTGTTCACTGCTCCTTCGCCATTTGACGTGGCAGATACCATACTTTCCGAGTCGGACATCTCCGACTCCTCTACCGGCACTGCGATGTCCGAGCCCTCCGGTGCAGCCGAAAGAGCAGCGCGCTGTGCATCGCCGCGGTATACGTGGATCACGATCTGACCAATGCCGTAGTGCACTCGTCCATTGCACCGTTTAAGGGGCTCGAGTGCTTCCTTAGTCAAGGTGAAGACCACTTGCCTGTCAGGCCCTACCGCATGGTAAGTTTTTCCAAAAATTAAATTTTTTTTAAACATAGTGTTCTGTTTATCGGACTTCGGTAGATTATTTCTATAAATTTTGGAATATAAAAATCGACAATTTTTTTACAGGTCCTTAAATTTTGTACTAAACGAAGTGGTTAGAGGTCGTCTAAAATATTACTAAAGACAACAACTCATTTCTATTCATTCAGATTTACAACCCGAACACCAAACAAGTCTAGACAAAATTTTACCACTTTTGAATAAAGTTAAAAAAAAAAATCAATATATGTACCTACATTTTTCGTTTTTTCAAAACTCAAATCAAAAATCAATGTAAATTGTCTTTTTAAATATTTCTAAGTTATGGTTAATGAAAAAAGCTAGAAAACCCGCAATCTGTTTTTGCAAAAGGCTACATTTTTCCCGGTTTCACCACTTTTGAATAATTTTTTTTTTTAAATCAATATACCTACATTTTTTTTTTCAAAAATCAATATAAAATGTATTTTTAAATATTTTTAAGTTATGGTTAAGGAAAAAAGATAGAAAAACCTTTAACAGTTTTTGCAAATGGCTAGATTTTGGCCGATTTTACCACTTTGAATACATTTTTTTTTTTAACCAATATACTTACTTTTTTTTTTTTTTTAAATCAAATCAACAATCAATTTAAAATGTCTCTAAATATTTTTAAGTTATGGATAAAGAAAAAAGCTAGAAAAACCATTAACTGTTTTTTCAAAAGGCTAGATTTGCCCTAACCAGCATTTGTAATTTACCAACACTAAAAAGATGAAAAAAATCCATCTATAATAAATTTCATATTTCTACAAAATTAATTTTATTATTTCACTCAATAAGCTCCTCCTATTATTAGAGAAATTATTTTCCCTCCCTCGCTCATTGAGCACCTGGGTCCATTATCTACTATATTAATACGCTAACAAATTTTACATGCAAAGATTTGCCAAGCTAAAACCCATGCATAAATTTGTATGAAATGCATATGGATTTGTTGGTATACCTCTAAGGCAGTGCACAACTATCTAATACTAGCTAAAGGGTCAAATACATAAAGCTTTGTTAACCTCGCCTGACATTTTCTACCTCAAAACTTTGCGTCCAACTTCAGAGGTATGCTACAATGAACGCCTTGGCGCTTCTCTTTTATATATTTGTTTTCGTTATTTATTTCTTTGCACTCCGAGTGTTTTGGTTAATTTCTTAATTTAATAGAGAATAAATGAATTAATTATTATTTCCACCAACTTTTTATTCTTTAATTAAAGCAAAGTCATCCACATCTGATTGTCAAAGCAAGCAAAATTTCAGAGTTTGCCAAATTTTAACCTTGCTTCAACTTTGAGGTCTCCAATTTACCATGCTTCGTTTAAATACGTATACTGAACATTTCTGTCAAAGTCAAAGTTTGAGGTAAAGTCAAAATAAAGCTTTATGTAACTGACCCTTAATACCCGGCGCGCTTCTCTTCGCCTTATATATACAAATTTAGGTCATCTCCCCAATCGAAAGAAGTGAATCACCTGCATTCATATGTAAGCGATTTGTTACGAAAATAAATGCTATTCTAATATCACCTATATAATTCAATTGCTGCCTATAATTAAACGCAGACCTATCTGCGATTGCAGGTTGTGAATGCAGCGTGGCTTCCCCTCTTGTTGACGCTCCTACACTTCTAAGTCCCGAGCTCCTCGATAAATTTGATTTACGTTTCGCCATTTCTGTTGCTTAGAATTGTTTTTAAATATATTTTTTAATATGTTAAGAATTTTACTTACTTTTTCATGTACTTTTGTATAATTGTATTTAGAAATATAATCTACCCTTCTGTGTAAATAAAAAAAATCCACTTGCGCATTTTTTCAATAAAGTGTCGACGGTGCTTCAACCATTTGAATACTTTTGAATTTGAGAGCAAGTGCGAGGTGAGTTGCAGAAAAAGTCAGTGCTTCAACCATTGTTGAGTAAATTGACTTTGCTATTGCGTGCAGCAATGATTGCAGCAAACTTGAGCGTACGGAGCTACAATAAAAACACCCAATACCTGCTGTAACTCAAAATTTCTATTTTTCAGCGTCCAGCTGCTTGCTTGTACAGCTGTTGTATGTGTGCAGCTTACCTCCTCTGTTAAAGCGCTCATGTTTCTGTTCTCTAACACAATTGCTTGCATATAGTCAAATTGAGTAACTCGAAATCAAACAAAACTTTGATTGTTTTGAGCGTCGAACTGCGTGTGTGTGTGCCATAAAATAAAAGTTATTTAAATAAAAATATTTTTAATACAATTTTTAACTACAAAAAAACTGGCCCTATTACCTTTTTTGAATGAAAAAAATCGGGCCAGTGGATTGCCTGTTTACCCGTAACATAATTTCGAGTTAGATTTTTATATAATAGTATAGATATAACCAATACTGCTTCATTTATCTGTAATAAGCGAATGAAAATTTCTCATGCCACTTGAATTGGTTATCTGACAATCAAATTGTACATAAAGCCATAGCCCAGTGGGAATCGTCGGAGGGTAGTGGTCGAGCGGTTGATGGTTCGAGTACAGCTACTGCTATCGGGCAATTTTTTTATTTTTATTTTTTGTCATTGAAAATAGTTTTTATTTTTTCAATACATAAATATTTCTTATTTTGACTTTTTTAAAATTTTTATGTTTGTGATCTCTATTTTCGAGAAAAAAAATTGCTGCGAATATTTTTAGTTGACGGAAAAATTTACCAAAAAACCCAAATTGTATAAGCGGTTATCGCATTTCTATAATGGGTGATATGTATGCATATTTCTATAATGGGATATTTACTTATGCATTCATACCACCCATTATAGAAATGCGATAACCGCTTATACAATTTGGGTTTTTTGGTACATTTTTCCAGAAATTACCATTTATATAGGTCTGAATGGTCTAATTTTTGATGATATAAGATCGAAGTTGCGAAATTTTTTCAAACATAGTAGTCTATTTATCGGACTTCGGTAGATTACTTCTATAAATTTTACTGATTTCTACCGTTCTATAATGGGATATTTACTTATGCATTCATACCACCCATTATAGAAATGCGATAACCGCTTATACAATTTGGGTTTTTTGGTACATTTTTCCAGAAATTACCATTTATATAGGTCTGAATGGTCTAATTTTTGATGATATAAGATCGAAGTTGCGAAATTTTTTCAAACATAGTAGTCTATTTATCGGACTTCGGTAGATTACTTCTATAAATTTTACTGATTTCTACCGTTTGAGACAAAGTTGCTGATAGACTCCCTATTTAAAATATAAAAATCGACAACATATTTAGTATGTACTTAAAAGTTGAACTAAACCAAGTGGTTAGCGGTCGTCTTAAATTTTACTGAAGGCAACAACTGATTTATATTCACATGGACAATTGTATTACCTTTTAAAAGGGCAGATTTGCAACCCGAGCCCCAAACAAGTCTAGACCAAATTGAATAGAAAAATCAATATATATTTTTTCTTTAAATTAAATAAAAAATCCATATAAAGTGTCTTAAACATTGCTAAGTTATGGTTAAAGATAAAAGCTAGAAAATCCTCAAACTTTTTTTGACCTAACCAGAATTTGTAATTTACCCCCACTAAAAAATTTAAAAACACGCCATGTATAATAAATTTCTATAAATAGAAGTCATATTTCTGCAAAATGAACCTGTCAATCTTTCACTTAACAAGCTCCTCCTATTATTAGAGAAACTATTTTCATTCTCTCGCTCATAGCCCATACAGCTTGAATTGGTGATTTGACAATAAATTCGTAGATAAAGCAGTAGAGCAGTGGTTAGCGCATCGGATAGCGAGCGAACTGGTGTTGGTTCGAGAACAGCTCCGGGCTAAATTTTTTTTTTTCATTGATAGTTTTTTCTTTTTTAAAACATCTTTAGGTATATGAGTATTTCTAATCTTGATTTTTTATAAGCTCATTAAATTTTTATATTTGTGATACTTTTTTCGGAAAAAAAATTACTGCGAATATTTTTAGTTAACGGACGCCATATGACATAATAATTTTAGGTCATAAATATACATACATACCACCCATTATAGAAATGAGATAACCGCTTATACAATTTGGGTTTTTGGTAAGTTTTTCCAAAAATTTAAATTTTTGTAAACATAGTGTTCTGTTTATCGGACTTCGGTAGATTATTTCTATAAATTTTGGAATATAAAAATCGACAATTTTTTCACAGGTCCTAAAATTTTGTACTAAATGAAGTGGTTAAAGGTCGTCTAAAATATTACTAAAGACAACAAGTGGTTAAAGGTCGTCTAAAATATTACTAAAGACAACAACTCATTTCTATTCATTCAGATTTACAACCCGAACACCAAACAAATCTATACAAAATTTGACCACCTTTGAATAAAATTAAAAAAAAAATCAATATATGTACCTGCATTTTTCGTTATTTCAAAAATCAAATCAATAATCAGTATAAAATATCTTTTTAAATATTTCCAAATTATGGTTAATGAAAAAAGCTAGAAAACCCTCAGACTGTTTTTGCAAAAGGCTACATTTTGCCCGGTTTCGCCACTTTTGAATAATTTTTTTTTTAAATCAATATACCTACATTTTTTTTCAAAAATCAAATCAAAAGTCAAAATAAAATGTCTTTTTAAATATTTCTAAGTCATGGTTAAGGAAAAAAGCTAAAAAACCCTAAAACTGTTTTTGTATAAGGCTAGATTTTGCGAGGTTTAACCACTTTTGAATAACTTTTTTTTTTTAAATCAACATACCCACATTTTTTTTTCAAAAATCGAAATCAACAATCGATATGAAATGATTTTTTAAATATTTCTAAGTAACGGCTACGGAAAAAAGCTAGAAAATCCCCAACATTTTTTTTACCTAACCAGAATTTGTAATTTACCCCCACTAAAAAGATTTAAAAACACGCCATGTATAATAAATTTCTATAGATAGACCTCATATTTCGTTTCTGCAAAATGAACCTTTCAATGTTTCACTCAACAAGCTCCTCCTATTATTAGAGAAACTATTTTCATTCTGTCGCTCGTTGCCCATACAGCTTGAATTGGTGATTTCACAATGAATTTGTA
Organism: Campiglossa producta; assembly: GCA_964058755.1. Lineage (NCBI taxonomy): Eukaryota > Metazoa > Arthropoda > Insecta > Diptera > Tephritidae > Campiglossa > Campiglossa producta. The sequence goes on from CAXKVI010000007.1 coordinate 2,048,163, forward strand.
GATAAAGCAGTAGAGCAGTGGTTAGCCCATCGGATAGCGAGCGAACTGGTGTTGGTTAGAGGAGAGCTCCGTGCTACAATTTTTTTTTCATTGAAAATAGTTGTTTTTTTTTAAACATCTATTATAAGCTCATTAAACTTTCATAAGACATATTTTTATATTTGTGATACTTTTTTCGGAAAAAAAAATTACTGCGAATATTTTTAGTTAACGGACAGCCATATGAAATAATAATTTTAGGTCATAAATATACATACCACCCATTATAGAAATGAGATAACCGCATATACAATTTGGGTTTTTGGTAAGTTTTTCCAAAAATTAAATTTTTTTTAAACATAGTGTTCTGTTTATCGGACTTCGGTAGATTATTTCTATAAATTTTGGAATGTAAAACTCGACAATTTTTTCACAGGTCCTTAAATTTTGAACTAAACGAAGTGGTTAGAGGTCGTCTAAAATATAACTAAAGACAACAACTCATTTCTATTCATTCAGATTTACAATCCGAACACCAAACAAGTCTAGACAAAATTTGACCACTTTTGAATAAAATTAAAAAAAAAAAAAAATCAATATATGTACCTACATTTTTCGTTTTTTCAAAAATCAAATCAAAAATCAATATAAAATACCTTTTTAAACATTTCTAAGTTATGGTTAATGAAAAAAGCTAGAAAACCCTCAATCTGTTTTTGCAAAAGGCTACATTTTGCCCGGTTTCACCACTTTTGAATAATTTTTTTTAAAAATCAATATACCTACTTTTTTTTTTCAAAAATCAGTATAAAATGTCTTTTTAAATATTTCTAAGTTATGGCCGGTTTTACCACTTTGAATACATTTTTTTTTTAATCAATATACCTACATTTTTTTTTTTTTTTTAAATCAAATCAACAATCAATTTAAAATGTCTTCTAAATATTTTTAAGTTATGGATAAAGAAAAAAGCTAGAAAAAACTTTAACTGTTTTTGCAAAAGCCTAGATTTGCCCTAACCAGCATTTGTATTTTACCTACACTAAAAAGATGAAAAAAAGCCATGTATAATAAATTTCTATAAATAGAACTCATATTTCTACAAAATGAATTTTATTCTTTTACTCAATAAGCTCCTCCTATTATTAGAGATATTATTTTCACTCCCTCGCTCATTGAGTACTTGGGTCCATTATCTATATATTAATAGGCTAACCCTCTCCCCATACAAACAGTCGTAACCCAATTTCGTATAGTATTTATGGATAGATCTCTGTAAAATTTATATTGGAAACTTAGAATGGACTAATCTGGTGTCTCACCAAAAAAAATTTTGAAAATTATTTTTAGTTTATTTGTTATTAAACAAAAAAGAGGTCTCCAAATTCTCCAGCTATTTTGTTATCACCACATTCTGTTATACCCGAACTATACATCACCATTCAGCACTCTTATAGAACTCCCAAAGCCACAACCATCAGCTCATTCCCTTACACACACACGTACATATCTATGCAATGATCCAGCAGTTGTCACTTGCTTTTATTTTTGTGCCAAAATTTTCGGACTAAGCGCAACGGTCTGGCAACGCCCAGCCAGTGCAGCCAAGCGCAGACAACGCAGCTCTGCTGTGCAAGCCAACCGCCGAAGTTTTTAGTTTTACGTAAACTACCCGCCCGCACACATCATCAGTTTTTGCTCCGCCCGCGCGCTCGTGAAATTTCTTAGTTATAAAATTAAAACTTAATTGAACTTAACCTTAAGCAAACAAACAATTTAAAGTGAAGTAAACTTAAAAATAATTTAAACCAAAAAAGGTGTGTCGTTATTGAAAGGAGCACATTGCCGGAAGAAAATACATGGTCCTTCGAGCCGGATTACTAGCAGTGAGGTATACATACAGTCCACTTCATATTGAGAGAGAGGCGTATTTACAGTCCGGGTAGCAACATCACTTGTGTGAATGAATTGCTGTTGAAGACATGATCCAATTTTCGGACTAAGCGCAACGGTCTGGCAACGCCCAGCCAGTGCAGCCAAGCGCAGACAACGCAGCTCAGCTGGGCAAAGCCAAACCCCAGTTTTCGAGCTTTACACCAAGGGCTATGAATCAAAACTCGATCCAACCCAGCAACAACAGGACCCACGCATATCACACGGAGTTCAATAGAACGATTTCGTGTAGACTATGCAATCAATATCATGCGGTCAAATCTTGCGTTAGGTTCAGGAACCTATCGACAGCAGACCGCATAGCCTTTGTCAGGGAAAATGGGTACTGCGAAAACTGCCTTTCGATCTCGCATCCCACGAATGAATGTCAGAGCAGTTTTACGTGCGTTTATTGCCAAAAACGTCATCATTCCTTACTGCATTTCCAGCCAAAACCCCAACAAACACAAACAAACGCCAGAACTCCAAATGCCCAAACCGGCTACCGTAGGAGAACGGACAACGAGCAGCCTTCCAGCTATCAACAGTATGAGGACACAACCCAGGTTTCTAGTCACTTTTCGAGTAATCAAGGAACAACCCTACTCCCAACCGCAATAGTATCAGTATACTTTGCGGGCGAAGTTCATAAAATTCGTGCCTTAATAGACCAAGGTTCGCAAAAGACATTTGTATCATCCCGTATACAAAAGGTCCTTGGTCTACCCACAAAGGAGTCTCTGCACCAGATATCTGGAATGGGGGGAATGGTGGTGAATAATGCCAATAAAGTCTGCAAAATAACATTTTGTTCGGCTGACCTAACCCAAAAAATAGATGCACAAGCAATAATTTTGCCAAAACTTACTCATTTCCTTCCCACTGTAAGAGTTTCAAGCATTGATCTCGAAGAATTGCCAAATTTAACGTTAGCCGACCCACAATGTACAATACCATCGAAAATCGACGTAGTAATCGGTAGCGATATCACCCCACAAATCCTCATCGAAGGGCTACAACATAATGTTAGCGGAACATTAATCGCCCAAAACACAATATTTGGATGGATATTGAGCGGCCCAGTCGCTGAACGAGTATCAACGTTTAGCACCAATGTCACGGAATGTACCGACGACACCCTAAATCAACTTTTGAGACGATTCTGGGAACAGGAGGAAGGTCACCAGACCCAGCAGCGATCAGAAGAGGAGGAATACTGCGAAGGATTATATCGGACAACCACGACCCGCGAGAAAGATGGACGGTACAGGGTCAAACTGCCATTTAAGGAAGAATTTCCGGAAAATCTGGCACTCGGACACTCGCGGCCAGCTGCACAGCAGCAGTACATCAGCATTGAACGAACCCTCGAAAGAAAACCCGAATTAAGGGACAAGTATTACGAAGTCCTTAATGAATATTTAACCATGGATCACATGGAACCCGCCGCCCCCAAAGAAATAGTTGAGGACGGGAAATATTTATCGTTTTATTTACCCCATCATGCAGTCATAAAACCTGACAGCAAAACCACTAAGGTACGAGTCGTTTTCAACGCGTCAAAAATGTCCCATTCTGGTAATTCATTGAACGACGTTCTTCACACAGGTCCCATACTCCAAAACGATTTAATGCTGGTTATACTGAAATGGCGCTTATATAAATTTGTTTTTAACGGCGATATTGAGAAAATGTATCGCCAAATACTTGTCCACAAGGGAGATGAAGACTTTCAGCGAATAGTCTTTCGCAAACACCCAACTCTGCCGATACAGGATTTTCGGCTGAAAACAGTCACATTCGGGGTGAATTGCGCGCCATATTTGGTGATCCGAACCCTACACCAACTCGCAGAAGACTGTCGGGACGAATATCCTCTCGCGAAAAACATACTACTCCATGAAACGTATGTTGATGATATTTTGTCAGGCGGTCATGATATACAGTCCACTGTGAAATCCATGACACAAGTTATCGAAGCCTTAAGATCAGCAGGGTTCCCTTTGAGGAAGATGTCGGCAAACCACCCTGAAATTTTGAAACCCATTGCCGAACCTGATTTGCTAGATGTAGACTTTCTCAAATTCCACGATTCCAGTTCTACAAAAACGCTGGGAATTCAATGGAACGCACTGACAGACACCTTTACATATACGTACGACCCACTGTCAGCGGAATCGACGAAAACTAAGAGGCAGATTTTATCAGCAGTAGCGAAATTGTTTGACCCCGCAGGATGGCTATCGCCAATAATGATCCTTGCAAAAATGTTACTGCAGCAGCTCTGGATGGAAGGCACAGATTGGGACGAGGACGTTAAGCCCGGGGCCTTCCAAAAATGGACTGCCTTTCATGAAAACTTAACCCACATCAAACACATTAAGATTCCTCGGTGGGTACAGTATTCTCCCGACACACACATTCAACTGCATGGATTCTCAGACGCTTCGGAAAAGGCATTTTGTGCGTGTGTATATTTACGGGTACAGACCCATGAGAACATTATCTCATCACATTTGCTAGCTGCAAAGAGCAAAGTAGCACCCCTTCAAACCGTGAGTCTTCCACGGTTAGAACTCTGTGGAGCAGTTTTACTCTCCAAACTGGTGAAACAGCTTCGAAGGGAGCTGGATCTAACATCACATGACCTTATTCTTTGGTGCGATTCCGCCATCGTGTTAGCATGGTTAGAAAAACCGCCCCATACCTGGAAAACCTACATCGCAAACCGAACATCGGAAATTTTGGAAAATGTTGGAAATGCTAGCTGGCGACACATTCCCAGCAGTGACAACCCAGCGGATTTAGGTACTCGAGGCTGCAAGCCTCAGGATTTGGTAGAATGTCCAGTATGGTGGAAAGGCCCCAATTGGCTTAGCAGGGCACCCACGACGTGGCCAACCAAGGTTTCCCATCACCCAGCTCCACCGGAACAACGGCACGTCGAGGTATTCCACATCCTGAATGAGGAAAAGGCGGATCTGCTCGACCGCTTTTCATCGTTTTCTCGAGCACTCAGAGTAGTTGCTTACATGTATCGGTTCATCCGGAAAGCACGAAAACACCATGTTCCGACCACTGTCAATCTCACCCAAACCGAAGTGAATGAGGCAAAGAAGAAAATTATCCTCCAAACACAAAGGATTCATTATGGAGATAAGATAGCTGCGCTGCAAGCGTCAACGCCCCTAAACAAAAAGAGCACCCTTTTGACTTTGAACCCCATGTTGGATCAATCAGGTATAATGCGAGTAAATGGTAGACTTGCTCATGCCGCCGTCAGCTATAATGAACGGCACCCAATTATTGTACCCGAAACCTCTCGATTTTGCTCTCTCCTGTTGGACTTTCTCCATTCGAACCTACTCCATGCCGAAAAGCAACTTCTGGTCCGGATGGTACAGCAAGAGTATTACATACCTCGTTTGAAGCAGAAAGCGAAAAAGTGCATTTTTCACTGCAAAACCTGCACCATCTATAAACAGCAGATGAAATCGCAGATCATGGCAGCCTTGCCACCCGAGAGGGCAACCTACTCATTACCTTTCCACACGACAGGAGTAGACTTCGCTGGCCCCTTTTTGGTAAAAACCTCCCCCCTGCGCCGGGCATCGTACGTGAAAGCCTATGTTTGCGTGTTCGTCTGTTTTTCTACCAAAGCGGTTCATTTAGAAGCATGTTCGGACCTTACCACGAATGCCTTCCACGCAGCCTTTGCGCGATTTACTGGCCGTCGTGGCCTACCCAGCCAGATAGTTTCTGACAACGGGAAAACGTTCGTTGGCGCACAACGCGCATTACAACGGGAGTTCGCCACCTTCCTCAAGGAAGTCGCTACAGATGTTGCAGAAAAATACGCCCTTCATGGGGTCTCCTGGAAATTCATTCCACCATACGCTCCCCACATGGGCGGTCTTTGGGAAGCGGCCGTTAAAAGTTTCAAAACGCACTTTACGAAAGTGGCAGGAAACCAGAAGTTCTCGTTTGAAGAGCTCACTACCCTTTTAGTGCGAATTGAGGCGGTCCTCAATTCCAGACCACTCTCCCCTATGTCCGAGGACCCACTGGATCCCCTCGTTTTAACGCCAGGGCATTTTTTGCGGGGCGCAGCACTTTTGTCATTGCCGGAGCCGACGGCGGAACACCTTACTTTGGTCAACAAATGGCAGAAACTTAAAGTGCTCCATCATCAATTCAGCACGCGATGGAAAACCGAATATCTGAAGGAGCTGCAGAAGCGGTACAAATGGAAATTCCCTCAGCGAAATCTTCAGGTTGGTGATTTAGTCGTAGTAAAGGATGATTTGCTACCCCCGAACGAGTGGCGCTTGGGCCGCGTAACCACTTTACACCCGGGATCGGATAACAATGTCCGCGTCGTTGAACTTAAAACTCAAAACGGAATAATTGTCCGAAACATTGCCAAACTGTGCGTGTTGCCAACTGCCTAAACTGTGCCAACGCGTCACACCCTATCCTTCATGCCATGTCCTTTAGATTTTCCCCAAGATGTATATGATATACAGATCTCCTTCAACCCATTGCTTAGAAATTTGTTTCTGCTCTTATCGTTACAGCACCCGCAGAACCACCGATATGCACAAGTGTCGCCTATGCGGCCAGCGTCACGTGTTGAGGCAGTGCCGGGCGTTTCTCGCTATGCAACCCGAGGAGCGGTACGAGTGCGCGAAAACCCACCGGTACTGTCTCAACTGTCTCGCTGTGTCGCACACCACCGGGGCATGCGACTCCCCATCCAGCTGTCGAAAATGCTCGCTGGGCCATCATACCCTCTTGCACCGGGCGCGTACACCTGTCAGCACACGGCGCACAGACACCGCTCGAGGGTCACGTCCACAACATCGGCAAAGAGCCGTACAAAGCCGGTCGGCTCGGCAACGCCAAGAAAAATTGCGAAAATTAGTATCCGAAGCACGGGAGGCCTTGGACAAGGTCGACGCAGCGCTAACTGCCACCACGAATCGAGCCGGGGGGGAGCATGTTGAAGACATGATCCAATTTTCGGACTAAGCGCAACGGTCTGGCAACGCCCAGCCAGTGCAGCCAAGCGCAGACAACGCAGCTCAGCTGTGCAAGCCAACCGCCGAAGTTTTTAGTTTTACGTAAACTACCCGCCCGCACACATCATCAGTTTTTGCTCCGCCCGCGCGCTCGTGAAATTTCTTAGTTATAAAATTAAAACTTAATTGAACTTAACCTTAAGCAAACAAACAATTTAAAGTGAAGTAAACTTAAAAATAATTTAAACCAAAAAAGGTGTGTCGTTATTGAAAGGAGCACATTGCCGGAAGAAAATACACAACAAAATGTACCAAATCATATCATCTTCGGCATCTAAACAACATCTGTAAGCTAAGAAATCCAGCTTCGCTTCTGGCTTTATATATTTAACTTTTTGCCTATTGGTAAAGTTTATTTTTTTAACGATATGATTTTGTAAGAAAATTCCACAATGTTAAGATCGAAATTTAAATATCGTACGTACTTCAACTAAAGAACAATTTTACATGACACTAATGCTGATTTCGTTGAACATGTTTACACCCTTGCACAGAATACTGTAAAAGTGTGATAAAAGTGTACCCGTTCTACATGAAACTGCTATATCGATAAAACGAACAAAAAACATTGCCCGTTTGCTATGCTATGTGCATGAATGATTAGGTTTCGCTTATCAACCGAATTCAATTGTCATTGCAAAATCCAATTTTTTTTCACCAAATTTATCTGTCATTGATTTTCAGTGCAACCAACTACCCTGTCAAAGCTTCAGAGGGTAAAAAGTGTGAGTTTTTTAGGAAATGAAAACATATTCTGTTTGACGTTTTACCTTCATTTTGCAAACGAAAACGGAAAATTGAAGAGTGTAAAAAATGCGCATTTCTTGATGAAACGAAATCACCATAACTCCACTTTGTTTTTGCGAAAAACACATTTTTGGGTATTTGTTTCCTTTAGGGGTCAACCGCTAATAAATTAGCTAAAATTATTGGATACAGCTCAAAAGACAGGTTTTGGCCTCAGGATCACGAGTCCGGAAGCGCTTTTTTAATTCTTTGTTTCTATGGAAAGTTATGGTCAAAAAATCGAAAAATGAACCACGGCACGCATTTTTTCGCACGTTTTAAGGTACAGCCTAATAAAATTACAACAACCACATGAATGTCACTTTGATTGCAAATATCTCTTCAGAGAAGCAAAATATTAAAAAGCGCTTCCGGATTCGTGATCCTGAGGCCAAACCCCGTCTTTTGAGCTATCTCCCATAATTTTAGCTAATATATTAGCAGTTGACACCTAAAGGAAACAAATACCCATTTTTACTTTGATTTTTTGATGTTCTAAGCTTTTCTCGATTTTTCTAAAGTATAATTCACTTATGAAATTTTTAGGGGGTTAAATATTGGAAAAGTATATTTTCTAAGCAGAAAATATATTTTTCATATAGTTGAAGATTGCCCAGAAAAATCGTCTAATTTAAAGAAAGCTGTAATTAGACGCTGGCAAGTATAAGTATAATTGACAGAACTCTGATTTTATTTTCAATTTTCCTTGCTTAAAAAATAAAATAAAAAAGAAAAATTAAAAAAAAAAGAAACAGTTTTAAATTTTTGCTTCCACCGATAATCGAATATAGGTGTCCTGCAAGTAGTAAACATTTATACCCATTCTGGTATAAAAAGGGTATAATTAGTCCCTTCATAGGACATGCTTGAACAAATGCGACCAATTTATTCCATCTAAAAGAGACTAAAAAGTAGTAGTCTACTTTTCCTCTGGATATATCCCGGACTAATCGTATTTTTTGCAGGGAAATACCATACGAACTTTTACTAATGCACCTTTTTACATAATTAACTCCACTTTTTTGTATGAAGCCACATTTTTTACTTTGATAATTTAATGTGCTAAGGTTTTTCGATTTTTAAATAGTTTTTTTACTTATGAAATTTTTAGAGAAATAAAATATTGGAAAAGTATATCTTCTAAGCAGAAATTGTATTTTTCATACAAAAAGGTGAAGTTAGTTATATAGAATTAAAAATTTTGATCCCAACATCAGAATTGTAATTTTCAAAAAATAGCTTTAAAAAAATTTGTTTAAAAGAAAAATATTAAAATTCATGCACAGGACTGTAAAGCAGGAGTTATTAGCTTTACAAGCCGAAAGATAATAATTTCAGTTGGTGCATGTTTTCATCACCTTAGGAAAAATTGCAGTATCTATATATTAATAGGTTAACATAGGTTAAAAACTTGTATGTGGAGAACAAACTTTCATAACCCAATTTCGTATAGTATTTATGGATAGATCCATATAAAAGTTATATTGGAAACTTAGAATGGACTAATCTGCTGTCTCACCAAAAAAAAATTTGAAAATTATTCTTAGTTGATTTATTAATTAAACAAAAAAGAGGTCTCCAAACTCTCCAGCTATTTTGTTATCTCCACATTCTGTTATACCCGAACTATACATCACTATTCAGCACTCTTATAAAACTCCCAAAGCCACACCCATCCGCTCATTCTCTTACACACACACGTACATATTTATGCAATGATCCAGCAGCTGCCACTTGCTTTTATTTTTGTGCCAAAAAAAAAACAGAAAAATGTACCAAATCATATCCTCTTCGGCATCTTAATACCATTTGTAAGCTAAGAAATCCAGCTTCACTTCTGGCTTTATATATTTAACTTTTTGCCTATTTGTAAAGTTTATTTTTTTAACGATATGATTTTGTAAGAAAATTCCACAATGTTAAGATCGAAATTTTAATAACGTACGGACTTTAACTAAAGAACAATTTTACATGACACTAATGCTGATTTCGTTGAACATATTTACACCCTTGCACAGAACACTGCAAAAGTGTGATAGAATATACCCGTTGTACATGAACCTAAAAAAAAGAACTAATGGCGGCGATATACCAACAGGTCATCATAACCTCTAACGAGATTTTTAGCCGAGCTTCTCTTTCCAACTTGTGGTGTGTTGCTTTTGAGTTTTTCCTACAAGTTGGCGGGACCTACAGTTTTTTGGAACTCCGAACGGCACTTGCAAAGCAAATGAATTTTTTGCTGAGAAGCTTCTCATGGCAGAAATACACCCGAAGAGTTTGCCAATCTTTTTCTAAATAATTTTTGATGTTACTTTTGCCGGGCATCGAACCGACACGACTTGGTGTAGAAGGCCGAACACTTAACCGCTACACCACGGCTGTCGTCTACATGAACCTGCTATCGATAAAACGAAAAACAATCACTGCCCCGTTTGCTGCGCTATGTGCATGAATAATTAGGTTTCGCTCATCACCCATATTTAATTCTTAATTCTTAAATAAAATTTTGGTCAGCTGATTTTCAACTAGCTACCCTGTCAAAGCCTCTACCTTTTTTTACGAAAAACACATTTTTATTTTAGATTTTTTGATGTTTCAAGCTTTTCTCGATTTTTTTAAAGTTTAATTCACTTATGAAATTTTTAGGGGGATAAATATTGGAAAAGTATGTTTTCTAAGCAGAAAATATATTTTTCATACAGTTGAAGATTGGCCAGAAAAATATCCCCAATTGTCTCATTTAGAACAAAGCTTTAATTAGACGCTGACAAGTATAAGTTCCTGGCGTCATGGTAGACACCTCGATTGTCAGAACTCTGATTTTTTTCAGTTTTCCTTGCTTTAAAACCTAAAAATTAAAAAAAAAACCATTTTTAAATTTTTGCCTTCGCCGAGAATCGAATCAGGTGTCCTGCAAGTAGTAAACATTTATACCCATTCTGGTATAAAAAGGGTATAATTAGTCTCTTGATAGGACATGCTCGAACAAATGTGACCAATTCATTCCATCTAAAAGATACTAAAATAGTAGTAGTCTACTATTCCTCTGCGATTAATCCCGGACTAATAGCCCTTTTTTGGAGGGAAATACCACGCGAACTTTTACTAAAGTACTAAAGTGCCGTTTTAGCTCCACTTTTTTGTATGAAAAAACTTTTTCAACTTTGATAATTTGATATGTTAAGCTTTTTCTATTTATTTTTTTTCCACGTATGTAGTTTTTAGAGCAATAACATATTGGAAAAGTATATTTTCTAAGCAGAAAATGTATTTTTCAAACTAAAAAGTGAAGTTAATTATATAGAATTAAAAATTTTGTTCGCAACACCAGAATTGTAATTTTCAAAAAAATAGCTTTCAAAAAATTGGTTTAAAAGAAAAAACATTTAAATATGCTGCACCACCCTAATGTGCGTATTCTTTGCATGGTATTACTCAAATCAAATGTTTAAATTCCCAAACATCATATATATATATATGTATGCGTGAAGCAAGAAGAAAAAACGGTATCTTGCAAATTGCACAATCATCGAAACTCCGACAAACACTCCCCGCAAAAACTCTGCGCTCCGGCCCCTCCTTTTTTCGCGCTGATTACTCTCACATGAACGTACATAAGTATACAGCGACCCAGGCAGCTGCCACTTGCCTTCATTTTTGTGCCAAAAAAAAAAAACAAAAAGAAAGTGTAGCAAATCAAATAAATATCTTTGCATCCTCGCCATCTTCACACCATTATCATTCACATAATCACATAATTCACAAAATCCAAGGTTTTTCGCAGAGCACTTTTATATTTAGTTTTTTGTCCATAAAAAGTTAATATTTTTAACGATATGTTTTTGAATTTTGATACTTAGAAAAAATTGACAAAGATTTACACAGCGATGGATACCATGGCGCGTTTCGGACTTTCCAGGGTCCACATCAGACGGCTTTTCGGACACAGAAGTACTGTGTCTGCACCGAAGCGGTTAAAGCAATTGCCTTTAACAAATCAGCTACGATGCCCTGTAGTATTTCTAAGTCAACTTTCTTATAAGCGTGCCAATTTCATACCTTTAGACATAAGGCCGCGACATATTTTCCATATGATACACGGAATATGAGTATATTATTAGGCGTGCATATTTATGCAGAAGCACACTGAGGTTTTTAATTTGCATTCCTTCATACCACTTTTTTGTGTATTATTGGTTTGCTCTACCTATGGTGTGTACTTATGAATCAATTATGAATGTTTCTTATTGGAGCTTAGCTCGAAAATTGTTTATACCTGCTGTACTTTTTACTAGTACTAGGGTATTCTAATTTTTGATGTTACGAAATTTTTATGAATTTTGATACTGTGTCCGAAAAGCCGTCTGATGTGGACCCTGGAAAGTCCGAAACGCGTCATGGTATCCATCGCTGTGTAAATCTTTGTCAATTTTCTCTAAGTATCAAAATCCATAAAAATTTCGTAACATCAAAAATTAGAATACCCTAGTACTAGTAAAAAGTACAGCAGGTATAAACAATTTTCGAGCTAAGCTCCAATAAGAAACATTCGATATGGTTTTTTTTAAGTAAAATTCCACAAGGTTACGATAATAAAAGTACCATTATATATCGAAATATTATAAGCCCATACCGGGTTTTGGTGCAATTTAAATTAAAAAATTATTTTTTATGTAACAATTAATGTAAGTTTAATATAATTTGTAATAGTAAGTGTCTGCTGTACCTTACTTGGTTTTGTTGTGAACGGGGAATATGTATATTAAGAGAGAGTTGAAGAAAATTTCAGATGGTCGAATTTCGACCACGGGCGATCCTAGTTTATATTAATAGTCTAACTTTGTTGTTGGTATATTGTTAATTATACCTTACATGAACATGAAATGGTATTATAACTTTGGTCCGATGTTTGTAAGTATGAGAAGAAGAAGAGATGGACCCATCAATAAGTAAACCGAAATGACCAGGATGACAAGCTGAGTTGCTTTAGCCATGTCCGTCTGTCTGTTTGAACGCAAACTAGTCCCTCAATTTTTGAGATATCTGGCTGAAATTTTGTACGTGGCTACCATTTTGTAATATAGGAATGATTTGTCGGAACTGGCAAGATCGGACCAGTATAACATATAGCCCCCATACAACCGATTGTTCAGATATAAGGTTTTTTGGCCAAAACTTCCGCAATTAAAAAGTTAGGAACGTAAAATTTTGCAACTCGAGTACTTTTTATTTATGTAGTGTATATAGTGAAAATCAACAAGACCGGCAAATTTAACATATAGACCCCATACAACCGATTGTTCAGATATAAGGTTTTTTGGCCAAAACTTCTGCAATTAAAAAGTTAGGAACGTAAAATTTTGCAACTCGAGTACTTTCTATTTATGTAGTGTATATAGTGAAAATAAACAAGATCGGGCAAATGTAACATATAGCCCCCATACAACCGATTGTTCAGATATAAGGTTTTTTGGCCAAAACTTCTTGAATTAAAAACTTAGGAACGTAAAATTTTGCAACTCGAGTACTTTCTATTTATGTAGTGTATGGAGTGATTGTTCAGATATAAAGATTTTTGGCCAAAACTTCTGCAATTAAAAAGTTAGGAACATAAAATTTTGCAACTTGAGTACTTTCAATTTATGTAGTGTGTAGAGGAAAATCAAGAAGATCGGGTAAATATAACATATAGCCCCATACAACCGGTTGTTCCGATATAAGGTTTTTTGGGCAATACTTCCGCATTTAAAAAGTTAGGAACATACAATTTTGCAACTTGAGTACGTTCTATTTATGTTGTGTGTAGAGTGAAAATCAATAAGATCGAGTCATTATGACATATGTATACCTCCCATACAATCGATTGCTCCGGTATAAGAAATTTGGGCCATAACTACCGCCAATTAAAAAGTTAGGAACGTAAAATATTGCACCTTTAACTTTCTACATATTTAATGTGTATAGTGTAAGTCAGTACAATTGAACACGTATAATATATAGCCTCCATACAATCGATTGTTCCGATAACTCGGATCCTATTATTTTGTAAGATTATTTAAATTATAAAAAAGATGTGTAATGTGTATAGTAAATATAGTTAAATTGAAACAGGCTGTACTGGGGATCGAACAATGAAAATCGTGACGCTTATTCATGAAAGGTATATATGTAGTCTTCGGCACAGCCGAAGACAGCTTTCCTTATAGACCAAGATCCCAGAGCCTAAAAGCGTCACTTATTTTATAATGGATGAAACCAATACCGATCGATAGTCCTCCCCGAATCTAGAAAGAATGTGAAAATTTTAAAGCTGTACCTATGACAAGGGCCTAGGAATCGGGGGTCAAAGTCGCCAAAAAATTACCCTAACTTCACTTATTTTATAATGGATGATTTTCACATATTTGACGTAGATTATCACCCCGCGTCAGTATCAAGTGTTGTTAGACCCGTACCAGTGACAAGGCTCCAGCCAGACACCCCCAGTTCGCGGATTTTCCTATGGAAATTTATTCTGTTTTACTAATTTCACGCATTTGGGACACTTTAGCTGCTTTTAACTACCCAATATTTTCCCATTTTTTGTAGAACACTACCCTCAAGTAGTATCAGGAATTCTTAGACTTCGTCCCATGGAAAAAACTTCAGCCAGACACCACAAAACTCGGGAAATTTCACTAATTTTTACTGCGCTTTCACATCTTTCAGCGGATTTGACCAACTTTGGCCTCTTTTAAATAACAGATCTTTACACATGTGTCGTAAAATGCTACCCTTAAGTAGAATCAAGCATTTCTAGACATCATCCCATGGAAAAAACTTCAGCCAGACACCTGAAAGTTCGAGAACTTTTATTTTACTATTAATTTGCTTTCTCTTGTTTGTCCCACTTTTACTAATTTTAAATGATAGATCTTTTCACATGTGTCGTAGGACACTACCCTTAAGTAGTTTCAGTAATTTTTAGACCTCGTCCCATGGCAAAAACTTCAGCCAGACACCTCAAAACTCGGGAAATTTCACTAATTTTTACTGCGCTTTCACATGTTTAAGTGGATTTGACAAACTTTGACTACTTTTAAATAGCAGATCTTCACACATGTGTCGTAAAATGCTATCCTTAAGTAGAATCAAGCATTTCCAGACATCATCCCATGGCAAAAACTTCAGCCAGACACCTAAAAGTTCGGGAACTTTTATTTTCCTATTAATTTGCTTTCTCTTGTTTGTCCCACTTTTACAACTTCTAAACGAGATCTTTACACATGTGTCGTAAAATGCTACCGTTAAGTAGAATCAAGCATTTCTAGACATCATCCCATGGAAAAAACTTCAGCCAGACACCTGAAAGTTCGAGAACTTTTATTTTCCTATTAATTTGCTTTCTCTTGTTTGTCCCACTTTTACTAATTTTAAATGATAGATCTTTTCATATGTTTCGTAGGACACTACCCTTAAGAAGTTTCAGTCATTTCTATACTTCGCCCCATGGCAAAAACTTCAGCCAGACACCTCAAAGCTCGGGATTTTCACTAATTTTTACAGAGATTTCACTTGTTTCAGCAGGTTTCTCCAACTTTGTCCACGGTTAAACGGCGGATCTTTACACACGTGTCGTATAACACTACCCTTAAACAGTATCAGGCATTTCCGGACTTCATTCCATGAAAAAAACTTAAGCCAAACAACCCAAAGCACGGGGACTTTTCATCATTTTTAGTGTGCTTTCACATGGTCAAATGGGTTTACTCAACTTTGGCTGCTTTTAAATGGCGGATCGTTACAAATGTATCGTATAACACTACTATTAACTAATATTAGGCATTTTTAGACTTCGCCCCATGTCAAAAACTTCAGCCAGACACCTCAAAACTGAGGAATTTTTATAATTCTTACTGCACTTTCACATGTTTAAGCGAGTTTGCCCAACTTTGGCTGTTTTTGAAAGACAGATCTTTGCACATGTGTCGTGGGACACTATCTCCAAGTAGTATCAGGCATTTTTATACTTCATCCCATGGAAAAAACTTCAGCCAGACACCTCAAGCCTGAGAAATTTTCATAGTTCTTACTGCTTTTTCACATGTTTAATCGGGTTGGTCCAACTTCGGCTGCTCTTAGAGAGCGGATCTTTTCACATGTGTCATAGAAGACCACCCTTAAGTGGTATCAGTTACTTTTAGATTTCGCCTCATGTCAAACACTTCAGCCAGACACCTCAAAACTGAGGAATTTTTATAATTTTTACTGCACTTTCACATGTTTAACCGAGTTTGTCCAACTTTGGCTATTTTTGAAAGGCAGATCTTTACACATGTGTCGTGGAACACTATCTCCAAGTAGCATCAGGTATTTTTAGACTTCATCCCATGGAAAAAACTGCAGCCAGACACCTCAAGGCTGTGGAATTTTCATAGTTCTTACTGCTTGTTCACATGTTTAATCGGGTTGGTCCAACTTCGGCTGCTTTTAAAGAGCAGATCTTTTCACATGTGTCATAGAAGACCCCCTTAAAGAAGTATCGGGTATTTTTATACTTCGCCCCATGTCAAAAACTACAGTCAGACACCTCAAAACTGAGGAATTTTCATAATTCTTACTGCGATTTCACAGGTTTAAGCGAGTTTGTCCAACTTTTGCTGTTCGTAAAGGGCATATCTACACACATGTGTTATAGAAGACCACCTTAAAGAAGCATCGGGTATTTGTATACTTCGCCCCATGTCAAAAACTACAGCCATTTTCATAATTCTTACTGCGATTTCACAGGTTTAAGCGAGTTCCCTGCAGCGAAACCTCAAACTAATCAGAAAAATACTAGTATACAGCTATAATTTTCTGGCAGAACTCATACTAGTCAGGAAATATCCATTTCATACCAGTATACAAATAGAATTTTCCGGCTGAACCCATACTAGTCAGGAAATATCCATTCCATACTAGTATACAACTAGATTTTTCTGGATGAAATTATACCAGTTGAAAAAAAAAAATTCATTCGTTTCGTTTTCTCTTATAATTCATAGATACTTTTTCGTGATAGGGTAAATACAAATAGCCGCTGCTTTCTTGAGAATAAACATGAAAATAAAGTCAAATGATAAAATAAAGGGTAAGCCAGGAAAATTCTGGTTGAAATCATACTAGTCCAGGTTAAAAGCCTTTTTGACTAGTATATTCCATACTGGTCCTTTTTGGACTAGTTAATTTTTTGGAAATTATACTAGTCCAGGATGAACTAGTATGGAACTGGTATCTTACAACTAGCATGAAACTGGTATTTCCTGACTAGTAAATAACTGGTATATTCTGGTCGAATCTGACAATTGACATCTTGTAGGACATCAACACGTAAAAAATACCAGTTGCTTATATGGAAAAAAGACAGAACACCGGCCCAACTAGTCAGTGTTTTGTCTTTGTTCCATAAAAGCCCGGTGCACCAACTAGTTGTAAAGTAGTTTTCAACTAGTTGCTTTCGCTGCAGGGTAGCGACATAAGAATGACATTGTCTGAAATGCAACAAATTCCACATCTGAACACTTTGTATGGGCTGAACTGTTCTAATTTGCGTGATCATGTCCTATGGAGAGATCAATTGCGAAAAAAAACTCGAGCTTTGAGGTGTTTGGATGTAGTTTTTGTCATGGGAACATCTCCAAAAATGCCTGATACCACTTAAGAGTTGCGTTCTACGACACATGTGTAAATATTCGCCTTTTAAAAATAGTCAAAGTTGGACAAACCTGCTTAAACAATCGAAAGCACAGTAAGAATTATGAAAACTACCCAGATTTAAGGTGTCTGGTTAAAGTATTTGTCATAAGGCGAAGTCTAAAAGTACCTGGTTGGACCAACTCGCTTAAACCTGTGAAATCGCAATAAGAATTATGAAAATTCCTCAGTTTTGAGGTGTCTGACTGTAGTTTTTGACATGGGGCGAAGTATAAAAATAGCCGATCCTTCTTTAAGGGGGTCTTCTATGACACATGTGAAAAGATCTGATCTTTAAAAGCAGCCGAAGTTGGACGAACTCGCTTAAACCTTTGAAATCGCAGTAGGAATTATGAAAATTCCTCAGTTTTGAGGTGTCTGGCTGAAGTTTTTGACATGGGGCGAAGTCAAAAAGTAACTGATACCACTTAAGGGTGGTCTTCTATGACACATGTGAAATTATCTGCCCTTTAAAAGCAGCCAAAGTTAGAACAACGCAGTTAAACATGTGAATTCGCAGCAAGAATTATGAAATTTCCTCAGCTTTGAGGTGTCTGGCTGAAGTTTTTGTCATGGGGCGAAGTCTCAAAATGCCTAATATTAGTTCATAGTAGTGTTATACGATACATTTGTAGCGATCCGCCATTTAAAAGCAGCCAAAGTTGGGTAAACCCATTTGACCATGTGAAAGCACAGTAAAAATGATGAAAAGTTCCCGTGCTTTGGGTTGTTTGGTTTAAGTTTTTTTCATGGAATGAAGTCCGGAAATGCCTGATACTGTTTAAGGGTAGTGTTATACGACACGTGTGTAAAGATCCGCCGTTTAAACGTGGACAAAGTTGGAGAAACCTGCTGAAACAAGTGAAATCTCTGTAAAAATTAGTGAAAATCCCGAGCTTTGAGGTGTCTGGCTGAAGTTTTTGCCATGGGGCGAAGTATAGAAATGACTGAAACTTCTTAAGGGTAGTGTCCTACGAAACATCTGAAAAGATCCGTCGTTTAGAAGTTGTAAAAGTGGGACAAACAAGAGAAAGCAAATTAATAGGAAAATAAAAGTTCCCGAACTTTTAGGTGTCTGGCTGAAGTTTTTGCCATGGGATGATGTCTGGAAATGCTTGATTCTACTTAAGGATAGCATTTTACGACACATGTGTGAAGATCTGCTATTTAAAAGTAGTCACAGTTTGTCAAATCCACTTAAACATGTGAAAGCGCAGTAAAAATTAGTGAAATTTCCCGAGTTTTGAGGTGTCTGGCTGAAGTTTTTGCCATGGGACGAGGTCTAAAAATTACTGAAACTACTTAAGGGTAGTGTCCTACGACACATGTGAAAAGATCTATCATTTAAAATTAGTAAAAGTGGGACAAACAAGAGAAAGCAAATTAATAGGAAAATAAAAGTTCTCGAACTTTCAGGTGTCTGGCTGAAGTTTTTTCCATGGGATCATGTCTGGAAATGCTTCATTCTACTTAAGGGTAGCATTTTACGACACATGTGTAAAGATCTGTTATTTAAAAGAGGCCAAAGTTGGTCAAATCCGCCTAAACATGTGAAAGCGCAGTAAAAATTAGTGAAATTTCCCGAGTTTTGAGGTGTCTGGCTTAAGTTTTTGCCATGGGACGAAGTCTAAAAATTCCTGATACTACTTTAGGGTAGTGTTCTACAAAAAATGGGAAAATATTGGGTAGTTAAAAGCAGCCAAAGTGGCCCAAATGCGTGAAATTGGTAAAACAGAAAAAATTTCTATAGGAAAATCCGCGAACTGGGGGTGTCTGGCTGGAGCCTTGTCACTGGTACGGGTCTAACAACACTTGATACTGACGCGGGGTGATAATCTACGTCAAATATGTGAAAATCATCCATTATAAAATAAGTGAAGTTAGGTTCATTTTTTGGTGACTTTGACCCCGGATTCCTAGACCCTTGTCATAGGTACAGCTTTAAAATTTTCACATTCTTTCTAGATTCGGGGAGGACTATCGATCGGTATTGGTTTCATCCATTATAAAATAAGTGACGCTTTTAGGCTCTGGGATCTCGCTCTATTACTTGTTTTTAAATTCTGATTCTCATAAAGCCCAATTGCAGAATTTGATAACTGCTTTGTGCATAAGGTAATGGCACGGCGGTGAGCATATGGAATCCGGTGTGCACAGGTGCAAGACCCGGTTACGGAATTTTCTTTTTTTCCTTAGATTATGTTTTTTTAATATTTAAAAACCTTTAATCTTAACTATTACACTTTATTTAACCTAATATTTTTTTGTTCTTCACCTGCTCAAAGCGATCGCATAAATTAGTAGCTATTTGTTAAGCACAATCTCATCATTCCATTAATCAAGCAACATAAAATCTCGAAAACCGAATATTTGCATGGCATTTGCCATAAATAATTTTGGAAAGGGCTGCTATAATTTAATATATTTATTATATAATAACAGCCACTATTTTTTTAATTCTATGATGGCCTCATTTTGACTATATATGAGTGTTTAAGGTATACATACATTTAAGTTGGTCGAGGACGGCCACGGGCCTAAAGGCAGCTATTGACAAAAAGTTGATCAGATGTTTGAATAAGTTCAACTATTTTAAATTGGTCGAATTTCGACCACGGGATATACTAGTTAATTAATTAATTTTGTCAAGTTCAGGTGCCTTATTAACATAAATATTATATGTACAAAAGCTCAGCCTTTATAAAATTGTTTGAAATTTGCACTTTTTGTCATGTTGAGGTGCCTGACTGACGCATAATCCACCGCCCGCCGAATGACTGATGGTTGTTTTTAGTTTCTTATTAACATAAATATTATGGCCCGTAACCATAGTCATTGCTTAACACGCGTATTAGTTAATATCTTCAAAAAAATTTTAAATTTTGGTCTATCATAGTCATGCTAAAGAAACATATTAGCTGAAAAGAAATTTAACAGGGACCCCTCATAAAAAAATGAAATTAAACAAGAACCTCTCATGATTTTTTTTTTAACTTTGTCAGGATTACCCTGTGCCAGCTAATATAGCATATCTGTGTCACAAACCATTGCAAAAAATGGCATTTACTTCATTTTAAATTTAAAACTCCATATTAGACATAAAATGTATTTTATGTTGACTATGACAGATATAGAACGATGTTTAGTTGGAATCATGTTAAAGTAGATTAAACTATTCTAGTTCGACTATGACTACGGGCCTATATATACAAAAGCTCAGCCTTTATAAAATTGGTTCAGAAAGTGCTTTTTTCACGACCTCCGCAGCCTCCCGCCCGCGCACCCACCGATGGTATTGTGACTGACGATCGGTTTCTTAATTGGGAACGTGACTACAACACAAAGTTTTAAACTCAGCCTTTATCCGATTGCTTAAGCGTACTCAGCCCTTGAACATCACGCACATTCTATGTGCCTTACGTAAGATAAAGTATCATATATATTATTTCTGTAAGGTCTTTTTGTGTTTGCTCCTAATTTTCTGCTCTCATTTGAAACCAATATTAATAAATAAGGTATCGTTTTAAAGGTGGGAGTTAGCTCTACATGCGAAACCATATATTAATTTGCGGATTGCTTTTGTTTAAGCGTATTTTATAAAAATTAATTTGTTTAAATAAACCATTGTGAATTCACAAAAAAATCAATTTGTACTGCAACGCTATTGTGACTGACATTAATCAGACTTCAGAGCGGTGTTGCCAGAATCGGGGATATCGCCCTTTTTCCGGGATTTTCCGTCTGCCAATGTTATTTCGAAATGGTTTGGTATTTGTTTCCTTTAGGAAATCAAAGTTGCAAGTTTTCATGTGGTTGTTGTAATCACATTAGGCCGTCCCTAAAGATGTCCAAAAAAGTGTTCTGCGTAGAAATGATGAGGATGGCGTAGCCTGTGTTGGACCGGACGAGTGTTATTTTTTATAAGCAACTCGGAAAGGTGTTCTGCAAGCAAATACCATGGATCCCGATCCGAATTGGGATCGAACCTGGGTCCTTTTTCGGGATTTTGATCATAATTTTTCACTGAATACACGTTTTTTGAGCCCTCTCCCATAAGTTTTTTTTAATTTTTTTTGCAGTTGACCCGTAAAGGAAACCAATACCAATGCTTTTTGCTATAAAATCCCCAATTCATGATTTAGGCAACATCGTTTGTTTTTCCCCGCCGAGGACAAACTCAGAGCAGCACTACAAAAATTTGAAGAGAAATATTTTTGAAGATTCTAATGATAACCTGTACATTTATCGCGCCATAGTTCTTTTTAGGTGTGTTTTCCATGCTCTAAAAAAATTTTGGCACTTATTTGGTACAAAAAATAAATGTGAGTGGCAACACTGCGCTGGACTGGTAGTGGTGCAAGTCTTTGATTTTTTGGTGGATGGACATTCTTTTCAAATGTTCAAATGTAGATGGCGCGCGGGCGGGTAATTGCCAGTGGTGAAAAGTCTTTGCTAAACACCTGTTGCGAATATTTTTCTTATTCTTACTCACAAAAAGTGCAGTTGATTTTATTTGTTAATTGAAAATCTTTTATGGATGTTTCTAATTGGATCTTTTATTATACACCGTGATAAAATATATAATTGGTAAGTTCTAAAATGTGTATATTTACATGAGTTACATGAGTTACATGTGTTCACATTCTGTTTATATCATCATCAATAAACTAATTTTGAAGAAAAATGCAATCGTAATGTTGATTCGTAATCTTAATGCCAAAGAAAGACTTAAAAATGGTGCCAGGATGGTCGTCAGTCATTTAGGCGAGAACGCAATCAGTGTCAAATTAATCGGTTCGGGAAAAATTGCTATAATACCGCGAGTTAAACTAACTCCTTCAGATCCAACAGTACCATTCCAGATTACTAGGAAACAGTTTCCTAAAAGTAGCTTTCGCTATGACTATCAACAAAGCCGAAAGCCAAACATTTGATAAAGCCGGTTTGTATTTACCTAGCCCAGTGTTTTCACACGGACAGTTGTATGTGGCATTTTCTAGAGCGATTCCAAGATATAACTTTTTCAGCCCAAGCGACATTCAAACAAAAAATTACAAATGATTTTATTTTTACGTCAAATATTGTATTTAAAGAAGTTTTGTAAAAAAAATACATGTGGCCACTGGTTCATATTTATAGAAAAAATCGATTACATTTTTATCAAATTTCCGAAAATTTTACTTAAGTTTGTACAACGTAAGTAAACGATTTCAAACCATTTATTTTTTTTTTGCGCAAGGCGCGCACGGGTCCACCTAGTTGTTTATAATATACAAGCAGATGCCAGCGACTTCGACTGCGAAGGTTAAAAAACCACAAAAAATAGCGACTCCAGGCCAACCAGCGGGAAGATTATATAAATCGTTGGGCACGGTGTGTCCTCGTCTAATTTTAACCGTGATGAGCTTGTACCTCCGATTTTCTTTCTGAACAAGATTAAGGAACACTTCATGAAACTGTTCCTATCTTCTATTTATATATACTAGTATATCCCGTGGTCGAAATTCGACAAATTTAAAATAGTTGAACTTATTCAAACATCTGATCAGCTTTTTGTCAATAGCTGCCTTTAGGCCCGTGGCCGTCCTCGGCCAACTTAAATGTATGTACACCTTAAACACTCATATATAGTCAAAATGAGGCCATCATAGAATTAAAAAAATAGTGGCTGCTATTATATAATAAAAGTATTAAATTACAGCAGCCCTTTCCAAAATTATTTATGGCAAATACCATGCAAATATTCGGATTTCGAGATTTTATGTTGCACTTGAATAATCGGATGATTAATTTATGCGATCGTTTTGAGCAGGTGAAGAATAAAAAAATACTAGGTTGAAAATTAAGTAAATTGTAATAGTTAAGATTAAAGGTTTTTTAATATAAAAAAAAAACATAATTTAAGAAAAAAAAGGAATATTCCGCAACCGGGTCTTGCACCTGTGCACACCGTATTCCATACCCTCACGGCCGCGCCATTACCTTATGCACAAAGCAGTTATCAAATTCTGCAATTAGGCTTTATGAGAATCAGAATTTTAAAAATTAACAATATACCAACAACAAAGTTAGACTATTAATATAAATAATGGACCCAAGTACTCAATGAGCGAGGGAGTGAAAATAATTTCTCTAATAATAGGAGGAGCTTATTGAGTGAAAGAATGAAATTCATTTTGTAGAAATATGAGTTCTATTTATAGAAATTTATTATACATGGCTTCTTTTCATCTTTTTAGTGTTGGTAAATTACAAATGCTGGTTAGGGCAAATCTAGGCTTTTGCAAAAACAGTTAAAGGTTTTTCTAGCTTTTTTCTTTATCCATAACTTAGCAATATTTAGAAGACATTTTAAATTGATTTTTGATTGATTTAAAAAAAATATACGTATATTGATTTTAAAAAAAAAAATGTAAAGTGGTAAAATCAGCCAAAATCCAGCATTTTGCAAAAACTTATAATTTTGATTTGATTTTTAAAAAAAATGTGGGTATGTTGATTTAAAAAAAAAAATATTCAAAATTGGTTAAACCGGGCAAAATCTAGCCTTATGCAAAAACAGTTTGAGGGTTGTTAAGCTTTTTTCCTCAACCATAACTTAGAAATATTTAAAAAGACATTTTATATCGCTTTTTGATTTGATTTTTGAAAAAAATAGTACGTATATTGATTAAAAAAAAAAAATCAAAAGTGGTGAAACCGGGCAAAATGTAGGCTTTGAGGGTTTTCTAGCTTTTTTCCTTAGCCGTAACTTAGAAATATTTAAAAAGACTTCATATCGATTTTGAGATAATTTTTGAAAAAAAAATGTGGGTATGTTGATTAAAAAAAAAAATTTATTCAAAAGTGGTTAAGCCTCGCAAAATCTAGCCTTATGCAAAAACAGTTTGAGGGTTTTCTAGCTTTTTTCATTAACCATAACTTAGAAATATTTAAAAAGACATTTTATATTGATTTTATTTTTTAATTTTATTCAAAAGTGGTCAAATTTTGTCTAGACTTGTTTGGTGTTCGGGTTGTAAATCTGGATGAATAGAAATGAGTTGTTGTCTTTAGTAATGTTTTAGTTGACCTCTAACCACTTCGTTTAGTACAAAATTTAAGGACCTGTGAAAAATTATGGATTTTTATATTTCAAAATTTATAGAAATAATCTACCGAAGTCCGATAAACAGAACACTATCCCCCTTATTCATAAAAAAAATTAAAAGGTTTATTAAGCTCTTATTATTCCAAATTTGTATGAAAATGTCATTTTAAAAAGCTTTATAAACCAATTTTATTTTTTATGAATACGAGGGTATGTTTAAAAAAAATTTAATTTTTGGAAAAACTTACCAAAAAACCCAAATTGTATAAGCGGTTATCTCATTTCTATAATGGGTGGTATGTATGTATATTTATGAAAATATTCGCAGTAAGTTTTTTTCCGAAAAAAGTATCACAAATATAAAAATATGTCTTATTGAAATTTAATGAGCTTATAAAAAATCAAGATTAGAAATACTCATATACCTAAAGATGTTTTATAAAAGAAAAAACTATTTTCAATGAAAAAAAGAATGTAGCCCGGAGCTGTTCTCGAACCAAAAACAGTTCGCTCGCTATCCGATGCGCTAACCACTGCTCTCCTGCTTTATCTACAAATTCATTGTCAAATCACCAATTCAAGCTGTATGGACAATGAGCGAGAGAATGAATATAGTTTCTCTAATAATAAGAGGAGCTTGTTAAGTGAAAGATTGAAAGGTAGCCCCGGCAGAAATATGACTTCTATTTATAGAAATTTATTATACATGGCGTGTTTTTAAATCTTTTTAGAGGGGGTAAATTACAAATTCTGGTTAGGTCAAAAAAAGTTTGAGGATTTTCTAGCTTTTTTCTTTAACCATAACTTAGCAATATTTAAGACACTTTATATGGATTTTTTCTTTGATTTAAAGAAATTGATTTTTCTATTCAATTTGGTCTAGACTTGTATGGGGCTCGGGTTGCAAATCTGCCCTTTTAAAAGTTAATACATATGTACATTAAGGCGCCTCACGCTCCATACAAAAAAAAAATGGACACCCTGTTCGGAATTATAAACTTCAATGTATTCTAAGACCTTGGTCAAAATATTTCGAAAAAATATTAAGATTTACTGGAGCTAAACCGCGTTAAAAAAAACGCTAAAAATATCCTTTGTTATGTATATTTTTTAATAAAAAGCACCTGAGATGATGAATTAGCTGGAGTACAAAAGGTAAGCATAAAAAAGTTTGAAAATTTTATAAACGCAATCCAAATATTGAGATGTATGATGCTGTTTTTGGTCATATTTCGAGGGGTAGGTTTGTGGAAAACTTTAATAACTCAGCCAATTATTGACGTATTTGGACGATTAGGGTATCATTTGAAAGGTATTTTCGAGACGTTGTCATTTCTGCAAAATTTAACTCTTTTTGGCCCAATTTTCCACATTGCGAATATTAGCACACAGTTATACAGTTACCAAATATACAAACTTTTTTATGCTTACTTTTTGGACTCCAGCTAATTCATCATCCCATGTGATTTTTATTAAAAAATATATTTCCATACTCTTTTTATACATAAAAAAGGATATTTTTAGCGTTTTTTTAACGCGGTTTAGCTCCAGTAAATCTTAATATTTTTTCGAAATATTTTGGGAGAGTCCTTAGAAAAGAGTGAATTTTAAAATTCCGGTGGAAACACTGCAACTTTTTTGGCGAGGCGCCTTAATGTACATATGAATAGAAATCAGTTGTTGCCTTCAGTAAAATTTAAGACGACCGCTAACCACTTGATTTAGTTCAAAATTTAAGTACATATTAAATATGTTGTCGATTTTTATATTTTAAATAGGGAGCCTATCAGCAACTTTGTCTCAAACGGTAGAAATCACTAAAATTTATAGAAGTAATCTATCGAAGTCCGATAAATAGACTACTGTGTTTGAAAAAATTTCGCAACTTCGATCTTATATCATCAAAAATTTGACAAAAAAACCCAAATTGAATAAGCGGTTATCGCATTTCTATAATGGGTGGTATGTATGCATATTTATGACCTAAAATTATTATTTTATATGGCTTTTCGTCAACTAAAAATATTCACAGCAATTTTTTTTCTCGAAAATAGAGATCACAAACATACAAATTTTAAAAAAGTCAAGATAAGAAATATTTATATATTGAAAAAATAAAAACAATTTTCAATGACAAAATAAAAAAAATTTGCCCGATAGCTTTACTTGAACCATCAACCGCTCGACCACTACCCCCGACGCTTCCCACTGGGCTATCGCTTTATGTACAAATTGAATGTCAGATAACCAATTCAAGTGGCATGAGAAATTTTCATTCGCTTATTACAGATAAATGAAGCAGGATTGGTTATATATTAGATAATTGTGCACTGCCTTATAGGTATGCCAACAAATCCATATGCATTTCATAAATATTTATGCATATTTAGTATGGGTTTAAGCTTGGCAAATATTTATTTGTAAAATTTGTTAGCCTATTAATATAATAGATAATCTACCGAAGTCCGATAAACAGAACACTATCCCACTTATTCATAAAAAATATAAAAGGTTTATTAAGCTCTTATTATTCAAAATTTGTATGAAAATGTCTTTTTAAAAAGCTTTATAAACCAATTTTATTTTTTATGAATATGAAGGTATGTTTAAAAAAATTTTAATTTTTGGAAAAACTTACCACACAACCCAAATTGTATAAGCGGTTATCTCATTTCTATAATGGGTGGTATGTATGTATATTTATAAAAATATTCGCAGTAAGTTTTTTTCCGAAAAAAGTATCACAAGTATAAAAATATGACTTATGAAAATTTAATGAGCTTATAAAAAATCAAGATTAGAAATACTCATATACCTAAAGATGTTTTAAAAAAGAAAAAACTATTTTCAATGAAAAAAAAATTGTAGCCCGGAGCTGTTCTCGAACCAACAACAGTTCGCACGCTATCCGATTCGCTAACCACTGCTCTACTGCTTTATCGAAGAATTCATTGTCAAATCCCCAATTAATTCAATTAAAATTATTTGAAAAATAAATTAGAATCAAGATGCCTACTAACGACGAAATTTAGGAGGAGCAAAAGACGTTTGATGTGCAATTCAGCACATTGCTGTTGAAATTGAAAGGGCGAAAAACACGCGCAACAGAGGAGGCGAAGAAAAATATTCTCGAAATTAGAGAAAGATTTATATCGAATCACAACCAGTTACTTAATGTGGGTGATGGGAATGATCTCTATTTTACTTCTGAATTTTTCGATGGCTGGATGCAAAAAAGGCTCCCTGAAATAACTCCCACGAAATAAGTCCCACTTTTAAAAACGAAATAAGTCCCACCAAAAATTGCTATTTTGAAAGTGGGAGTTATTTCGTTTTTAAAAGTGGGACTTATTTCGTCAATTGGTGGGACTTATTTCGTTACGTGTTTTTATTTTAAGTGGGACTTATTTCGTTTTGAATGGGAATAAATTCGTTTTGTAAAGTGGGAGTTATTTCATATAAAATATTTTGAGCATCAATGGATGCAAAAGGTACAATGTTCCCTTTTACAGAATATTTACAAAAAGATGTTATGATTTCATTATTGCAAAAAGTTATATATTGGACATTTCGTAAAAGGGACAACCATAATTTTTTGTCCTTATCTCTCATAGCTCTCCTTTTTTTGTTATAAACTACTTTATACTTACTATATTAAAAAAACTTTGAAGAATTGTGTACAAATAGGTACCGAACTTAACTACTGGAAAAACAATATTAAAAAAAATTGTTGATGAATTACGTATGTATGTGTTTTATTATATTTTTAGTAGGAATTTGGAATTCGTGTTCCATGTTAATAATAAATTCTGGAACTCTATCAAAATTCGTAATATCCATTCCATTAAGAAGCCTTCTGAGAGCTTGCATACGATTTTTCTTTATTATTTCTCTGCTTTGATTATTCATTTTATTCGACGTGTGTTTTTTTTCGAAGGGCCAAGTACTTCTTATTTGAAATCGCATTAAACAGTGAAAAAGTGGGACTTATTTCGTTTATGAAAGTGGGACTTATTTCGTTTATGAAAGTGGGACTTATTTCATTTAAAAAATATATTATTCAAGGGGGAGTTATTTCATTTTGAGTGGGAGTTATTTCATTTCAAGTAAATTTTTAAATCATTTCATTTTTGTGGGACTTATTTCGTTTTCAAAAGTGGGACTTATTTCGTGGGAGTTATTTCATTTTTTCAGCAATTTTTGGTGGGACTTATTTCGTTTTTAAAAGTGGGATTTATTTCAGGGAGCTGCAAAAAATTGCCGAGGGCCTAAAAAGATATGACGCGGAATGCGAAACAATTATGGAAACTGGCGATGGTCAGAATATTATTCTCAAACAAGAGCTTGAAAAACAAATTATTCGCTTTGGAAAATTTACGCTAACCGTGGCGTTCGGGCGTGCGGCCCGCGCCGCGTCCCTTCCCCTCCAACTTATTTTTTCCTGCCTGCCTTTTCATAATCTCTACATATAATAAAATTGTAAATTTCTGTCGGTCTGTATGTATCTCTAAGTTATCCAATATTTGGATCAGTCCTTTTCTACCTTTTGGCTATAAAAATCAACTGTTTAAAACACCCCAGCGGTAAAATTGAAAATGTGGCATCGATCAAAATCTTTTTTATTGTTGTTGTGCAAAGTTATTGAAAATATGTTCCTTTTGGAACATATTGACACAACAGTATTAGTTTCGATGTAATAAGACTGTTGGTTGTTTTGCTAAAATATTGCCTTACAACAGTTATAGAAACAGTTACAAAAGCGTGAAAGCTTGTTAAATTGCAATTTTAAGAGAAATGAAATAAGTCCCAACAAATATGAAATAACTCCCAATGCTGGAAAATGAAATAACTCCCAACAAAATTTTATGAAATAAGTCCCAACGCATTGGGAGTTATTTCATTATGAAATAAGTCTCAATTTGTATGGAAAATATTTGGGACTTATTTCATTTTTTTTTTGTGACTTGTTTCATTTGGGATTTATTTCGTGGTACCCATTTAAAGACATATTTAAAAGTCTTATACATGAAAACTCTCAATAACCAAAAGTCGAGAAAATGTATAGACTAAAATCATATCTGAAAGATGAAGCTGGACGTCTGATACAACATCTGACGGTTACCAACGAAAATTATTTGGTAGCTTGGGAAATCTTGAATAACAAATACGAGAATCGTAGATTACTGTTTACATCCCAGTTTGACAAAATTTTAGATTTGCCAACTGTTAATAGTGAATCAGCAACAAGTATGAAAAGCTGTTTAGATAAAGCCAAAGAGTGTATTTTTGCAATTAAAGGTTTAAGCATCAATCTCTCTGACGCTGAACCATTTCTAGCAAGGATAATAGTTAGAAAGCTTGATAAAGATAGACTACGCTTATATGAGCAAAGCGTAAAGAAGACAAGAGAAATTCAAACTCTTCAAGGTGTTAATTTTTTAGAACAGCAATATCTGGCTTTAGAAGCTGTTTCTAGTAAAACCTCAAGTTATAATAGGTTTCAAAAAAATGAAAAAAGGTTTACAAGTAACTATGTCAGTAGCACAAAAAATACTGAGAAAGTAGCCTGCGTGTTTTGTAAAACACCAGTACTCCAGGAATGAGACAAAAAATTGAGTCAACTTTGCATTTCATATAGGCAGCGATTTTTTTTTTGCATTCGATAGAGGGCACACCCATGACCTTAAAACCGAGTTTTCGGGACTGGGGGCGTGTCCCGCGGCCGCTATAGCGAAAATAAGCGGATTTTCGATTTTTGAGCTTAGCCTTTTAAGACGGTACAGGTGGGATATCAGTTTCTAGTTGTATTTGTTCAAAATTATCAGTAAAAATTTCATCATTTGGTGGTGATTCACTAGTATGTATCTTGTGATAGCGGCAAAGGCATATTATCGTTTATTTCTTCATCACTTAACAATCGCATGATATCTGCAATATTCTCACATGTTTCTCCGCTGCAATGTTGGCAAGCTGAAGAGCATTTTAAACCAGCTTTGCGGCATCCACATCCTCCCATACTTTGTTTTGCACCTGCAAAATATTAATTTTAATAACTCTGGAGTAGCAGCAGGTTTGGTACACATTATCGGCATAAATGTTCGTGCCGTCTTCTTCCAGCCCCACGATTCAGGGTTTTTGAAATGCCCAAGCCAACTTTGAATTTGGTGATAAACTCTCATGGAATGCTGATGAATTGCATCTCTTGTTGGAGGAAGCGAGGATAAATTAAATTTTGTTTTTACAACCGATTTTGTGAATAATTTGTAACGCAGCACATCAATGGACTCTTCCGAATTGTTCCCACGATATAAAGCAATAAAAAAGCGTTCGCCAATTGAACTTAACTGCTCTGGTTCAACTTCCTCCTTAAGAAATAATTGCGCACCAGATGCTAGCTCAGGATATTTTTGAAATGTTGTGAGAAATTTGATTTTACCTATATTGTAAGTCGCTGAAGTTGTATCGCAGCCTGAAAAAGCATGGAGAAACAGTAAGTTTTTTTGTACGATTTCTTCATATTTGAAACTGGAACTTGAATATATTTTTTCCACTGTACGTCCTTTTTTTCGCTTTTTTAAAAATATATTACTTCTATCAGATGCCAAAGTAGTCATTAGCACAAGATATAGACTTCAGCAACAATGGTGACAGAATCAAAAAGGAAGGACTCTTGAATTGCAGTTGTAACGATTAACCGATCTGCGTCATTGTCAGCCTGGACTATTTTGTGGCATGATTGTTGTAATTCACTCTTTAAAAGATCGATAAAGGATTTTTTATTATTTTCATTACCGAGAAATTTTTCTTGAGATATCGGTGGAATGGTATTAATGTTGCATATTATGTCAGTTGAGTAATAATTTTTTGACCTTCTTAAACGTTCCCACGATTTAGTACCAGCAGCGTTTGGATTATCCGAATATCCATCAAATATAATAATCACATTGGTACCGAAATGATGTTTGATATATTGTGAATACTTTTCACAAATAATTTTGAATGATACATTACGATACCATATAACAGTGTGTATAAGATAACCTCCGTCAATAATAAATACGTTATTTTCTCCCAAACTTAGTGGTGTATCCAAAGGTAAAAACGCTTTGAATAACGTGGACTTGGTACCCTTTCGCAAACCTTTTTCTGAAAATATGGCTAATGGAAAGGGTGCTAGCTCATACTCAAAATATTTTTTCACATTATCTATTGATTCCTGGGATGCACATATTCGCTGAAATATCAGCAAAGGATCTATAGCTACCGTAAGTGTATCTACTTCGATAGAGCTTGAAGCAGCATAAAGAGGAAGAACTTTATTTCTTCTTTTAAAAGTGAGCTCATGAAAGTATGAGTTGATAATTTTTGAAAACATGACTTATTCCGCTCCAAAATTTATTTGTTCTTCTAATAGTGAACCGACCACCCGAGGTATAAGAATAAAATTCTTGCTCTGACATTTGCTTATCTAATTGCAGCATATCTTGCAGATATAAATGAGCCGTCTTGGCATATAAAAAGCGACAACTAGGGTGAAAAAATGGAATCATTCTCTGTATAGTATATAGGTGTAAGAACCAGTTTCCTGATCTTTCGGCCTCTATACAGCTCTTCATTAGTGACACCATCTTAAAATATTGAATCCAAAGCTTTGCTGTTGGGCTCTTATGTTGTAATATATCAATTGTGTCATTAAACTTCTTTTCGATATTTTTGAAACTCTCGGTTTCTACTGCTTCCAAGATTGAAGTTCTATCAACGTTCAAGATAATATTTCTCATTATATCTCGCTCTTCTTCACTGATATTGGTGTTATCCATGATTTGTTTAGCTAATAATAAATATAATAAACTATGCGCTTTTACAGCGCGCGCATACAAGTGGCCAGACATTATGTTATGGATACAGTTCTCTGCAAAAATTAATTTAAAAACACTCTAAACCGCTTCCAGACATAATATATCCAATAGAACCAAGGAACGACATGATCAGGTGAAATCCACCTAGCCTTACGATAACTTTTGCTAAATCAGTATCTGGATTAGCGAGCTTTCCAATATAAGGGTTGGTCGAATGTAACGATACAACTGTTTTGGCCAGTTGCTTTGCATTTATCAACAGCACAAAGTAGAGCTGTTAGGATCGTGTCATAGGAAGTTGCTGGAGCATTAATAAATGCAAGAAAAAGAACTCTACTTTTTTCATAATCTTTTTCTTTTGTTGCTTCAATCATAAAACTATTCCAACCACCAACATCAGGAGAACCTGCCCACTTGCCATATAGCCATAAGAAATCAAACGACGTTGGACCAATTTTTGCTGTTAATGTTCGCATTTTTTCAATGTTTGATACTTTGATTAAACATAATCCAGATGACTTGAATTTATTATATGGTTCGACTGGCACCATACCAATTGTACCTTTGACTGAAGCCGGTACTATTTTTTTAATTCGAGGAAGGGCAGAGTCTTTCTCCAGACTATCATAAGGAGTAATACAATGTATACCTCCCATTGCGTGAAATGTGTTTTTTCCATCGATAGTATTAGTATTAAAGTCAGCATTATCGAAAACGAATTGAGAAAATGTACCTGGTAAAACACTTCTTGCAGGTCGAAGTACACATGCACTTTCAAATTGACTAACCGAGGAATATGAAGCGGAAAATCCGAGTGACGGCAGTACTTCAATTAACTTTTTCGAACCATACTTTTTATAAAGAAATATACCGACGCCAAGCAATAATGGCGAAACGAATGAAGCTGGCCGCGTAGCAGAAATAATAGCATGAGCAATAGAATTGGATTTTCTTATATAATTATCTATTGAATTACGCTTTGAATGGCATATAATGCTGTTTAGGAGAGTGGATAAAGTTTCTGATATGACAGATTCAATCACCCCTATTATGGTTGTCAATATCAATTGCCACTTCGTATCAATATCAACGTCACATGAATGCAGTTCTGGTATTTACTTCATCAATGTGTTGACGTTGACGTGTTATCTATAATTTTATAGCAAAACTACGATCATTTATTTTGACAATTGTTTATTGGCTCTCAACAGCTGAATTTTTTCATAAAAACTGTCGGTGCTGTCGGTATTTGTTTCCTTTAGGGGTCAACTGCTAATAAATTAGCTAAAATTATGGGAGATAGCTACAGGTACAGCCTAATAAAATTACAACAACCACATGAAAACTTGCAACTTTGATTGCAAATATCTCTTCAAAGAAGCAAAATATTAAAAAACGCTTGGGGATTCGTGATCCTGAGGCCAAATCCCGTCTTTTGAGATATCTCCCATAATTTTAGCTAATTTGTTAGCAGTTGACAACTAAAGTAAACAAATACCAAACTGTCAAAAGTCACAACCTTCGGAGCATCCAAAGGTTCAAACCCCCCTATAGAAAATTTCTACGCCCTGTTGCGACTTAAAAGTATTGGGAACTGCTCCTTTGGAAAAGCGCAGGATTTTGTTTTAGTTCTAAAACAAGCTGCGCAAATTGGTGGTTGCTTGTTATTTTCATTTTTTTTTTTTCATTTTCCTAAATTAAATAAAAACTAAACAAATAAAGTGTGTAAAAAGGTATAATTCTGAATTATTTTACCAAATTTTTACAGCAGAATATTTAATTGCGCGCTTGTCGTCACCAAAAACTGTGTTGACAATTTTTATGTTGACAACCGTCAATAGAATATCACTATTGTTGTCGTCAATACCAAAATAGTATCAAGAGCTGCCAAAAGTTATCGACTTTGACGACGGCAATACCAATTCGGACGCATCGACACTATTTTTGACAATGTTGACAACCGTAATAGGGGTGAATATTATTCAGAAAATCATCGATTGGTGGATACTTTTCTGTTTCGTACACTTGAGATCGAATATCCTCTAAAATAATTGCAGCTGCTTCTTGAACTACTCGCAATCTTTCTTCACGCATATTTGGTTTCTTATTTTGATACCAAGATTGTAATAAAATTTCGTATCCAGTGTCACGGAAGCAAACTATTGTTTCTCGAGTAGCTTGATTCCAAAACGTTATACCATTCCCATACTTCGCTTTTAATCGCTCTTTCACGGTACGTTTATCAGGAACGTAACGCTGCTTGACAACTTTAACCAAATCAGATAGTTTAAATTGGCATTCATCATCATTGTCTTCGAGGTATGAGTAAATATCCTCCATTGCGGAAGATATTTCAGCATCTCTATTGTCTGCTTGGTCCGTACCTTGAGCTTGGTTTAAATACAGATGTTTACTGCATTTTCGACGATACTTTGCTCCAACAGCGACCAAATCTGGAATAGCTTTAATTCTATCTATTATAACAACAGAACTTACATAGCATCGGTTTTCAAGTAGATTGACGAGAGACGTTTTGAATGTTGGCTTAGACACTGTAGATATCGGTTTTTGTCGTGATCGGCGCTTGTTGGAATCGGCGCATAATTCACCAGCACAAATTAAACATTTATTGGAAAAGTGGAAAGTAAATACCTGTGACTCCGCTGAAGATAGCGACGAATTTTCACAATTTTGAGACTCTTCTTTTCTATCATTTCTTCTGTCTGAATAGAATTACAACACGCGATATGTATCGTAACTTGTGTAACACTACGTAACAACTGTGCATGGCCCGATAAAGATTTGGCAATACTTCGTTCTAGTAAAGATTTAACACCTCTTTCATTAACGGTAACACATTTTTTTCATCGTTAATACTTTTTTTTCGCAAATAAAACAATTCATTATTATAAAGAAATAATCAAAACACGTGCGTTCGCAAAAATTATTTAACACTATCGAATGAAACATTCGGCAGAGCCAACTATAATAATTTGAGTGGCCAAAACTAAAAAGCAGTTACTACTCTACCTCAAAGTAGTGTGGAAAGGGTTCGTACAATTCGTTATTGAAATCGGCTTAAAATGGTCCACTAGCAGTATTTCTGGGGTTACAATCAGTCTCAGCATTGCTACTGAACGCAGGAGTGCAAATAACAACAACAAAATAAAATCCCAAATACTACATAAACACTAGTTAGAAAAATTTTTTTTTTTTGCTGTACCACTTTGAACTTCTAAATCACCTTGAACTATAACAGACAACCAAAATGTTTATAAGAAATAGCACTTCAAAAACTACTAAACATTTTTTTTCCCAATATCAATAAAAAATATTTATTGCATTTTGAAGAAATTTTTAGGTTATTTTTGCTCATAACTTTGTAAATATAAAAGTGGCAAAAAAGAAAATCCGCTTATTTTCACTATAGCGACCGCGGGACACGCCCCCCAGTCCCGAAAACTCGGTTTTAAGGTCACGGTTATGCCCTCTATCAAATGCAAAAAAAAAATTGCTGCCTATATGAAATGCAAAGTTAATGTCTAATTTTCCTGGAGTACAGGGCATAAGATTAATTATTGCAGAAAGTTCAAAGCATTAAAAACGGCACAAAGAAAAGAATTTGTAGAAAAAGTTAAGCTGTGCTTTCTTTGCCTGGAGCATTATTTTGGCACAAAGTGCAACAATTCTGAAAGAAGTTGTGTAAAATGTGGTTTAAAACATCCTTTTCTGTTATATGAGGATCGTAAACCGAAAGAAGTCGGAAAAGTTACAACAATGATTTCGAGAGAAAATTCACCAACCGTGTTTTTAGCCACAGCTCAAATACGGATCAAAACAGCTATTGGCGAGCATATTTTACTTCGAGCTCTTGTTGATCAGGGATCTCAAAAAACAACCATTTCCGAAGAAGCTAATCAGCTGCTCAATCTACCTCGAGAGAAATCGAAAACGGAAATATTCGGCCTTGTAGGGACTAAAGTTGGCGTTTCTCATAATAAAATTAAAATACAGATCCAGCCAAGATTTTTAAGCGACTATTCAGTGACAGCGGAAGCTTTGGTTTTACCGACGTTCACGAGTGTACATCCAGAAAAGTCATTTAAGCAAAATATCGAAGAATGGAAGAACTATGTTTTAGCAGACCCTTCGTACAATATTTGGTGATATTTTGGAAGAAGGCGTTGTGAAAAAGTGTGGCATCCTTGGACAATCAACAAAATTAGGTTGGATACTATCAGGAGCTGTAACAACAACTACTGGTAATAAGAAAATTTTGTCAGCAATGACCAGTTTGGAGAAGTTTTGGGAACTGGAAGAAATCCCAACCGAATCTGAATCATCTACGGAAGATGAGTTGTGTCTAAAAATTTACGAAGACACTACGAATCTAGACGAAGAAGGAAGGATCAATGTTAAGATACCTTTCAAAGAAGACTGCGCACTAGGAGAATCCAGAAAGCAAGCTGTGGAACGTTTTCTTTCATTGGAAAAAAAGATGGCGCAAAATGCCAAATTGAAAGGTGAATACGTAAAATTCATCGACGAATACTAAAAGCTGGGCCATATGGAAAGAATATTTAATGAGCAAGATTGCAAATACTATCTTCCTCATCAGGCGGTTATTCGTGAAAGCAGTACTACGACGAAATTGAGGGTAGTATTTGACGCATCAGCCAAATCATCTAATGGAAAAAGTCTTAACGATGTGATGTACACGGGACCAAGATTACAAAAGGATATATTTGATATTATTTTGAAATGGAGGTTGTGGAAGTTTGTGGTAACGGCGGACGTTGAAAAGATGTACCGTCAAATTAGGGTACACAAGGAAGATTATCAAACAGTATCAAAATATATTGTGGCGGGATGACAGCAAAAAGCCATTAGAAGTGTTCAGGCTAAATACAGTTACTTATGGAACAGCAGCAGCTCCATTTTTGGCAGTTCGAAGCCTAATTAAAATCGCTGAAGACTGCAAAGAAGAATTAATTAAAAAAGTTATCGAGGAAGATTTTTATATGGATGACCTCATGACCGGAGCAGATAGTGTACAAGAGTGCAGTGAAATTAAACAAAAAACTGAGCAACATTTAATGAAGTATGGTTACATTTAAGAAAGTGGCTCACAAATGATTCTTCAATACTGAAAAATAGTGTGCAACGGTACAGTGAAGAAAATTACATAATACATAGCGACGAAGCTGTAAAAACGTTAGGACTTAAATGGGATCCTAAAAAAGATGAATTCAAGTTCGAAATTAAATTAAAAGAAAATCACAAAACGACAAATATTGTCTAATTTAGCCACTATATTTGATCCACTTGGATGGCTATCTCCAATTACTATTGGCTTGAAAATATTTGTACAAAAGCTTTGGGTACAGAAGTTAACTTCGGATGAAGAATTAGCAGATGAACTGACAACGGAATGGTTTAAATTTTTTTTTTTTTTATAAGTGTGTTACATCATATACAAATTCCTAGATGGATGCAAACTTTTAAAATGAAAGATATAGAGCTGCATGGTTTTGCAGAAAAAGCTTACGCGGCAGTGGTGTACATTAAATATGATGGAAAAATAACAATAGCAGCAGCAAAAAGTAAAGTAATTCCGATAAAGAATAGAAAAGCGTTACCTAAATTGGAGCTTTGTGCAGCTCACTTATTATCAAAGCTGATACATCGAATATTAATTACGATCAAGCAAAGAATGAAAATCTGCGCATGGAGCGATTCCATGATTACCTTAAGTTGGATAAAAAACAACAAAAGTAAAGATAAATTTATTCGAACTAGAGTCGACGGTATTAAATATTTGATTCCAAGTGCAAAATGGGATCATGTGGTTTCTAAAGAAAATCCAGCAGATGTGGTATCGAGAGGAATTTCAACCGATAAATTATAAATGCAAAAATTGTGGTGGAATGGTCCAGAATGGTTGAAAGAATCAGAGGACGGGTGGCCACCATCAAACTACGAGAAGATAACATGTGCGGTAACTGCAGTGAGTAAAATTAATAAAGACCATCTTTTAGACTCGCTTACAGAAAAATTCTCTATTTTCCAAAAACTACTTAGAGTTTATGCATATGTACTGCGTTTTAAAAATATATTGCAAAAAAACTAAAATATATCCGCAATATTTAACACCAGACGAATTAAAAGCGGCTGAAATAGCAATTATCAAGCGACATCAACATAAAGAGTTCGAAAATGAAATGCGGCAACTGTTGAAAGAAGAAAATATAAAGTAACATAGTAAGTTATCGAACTTGTATCCATTTATCGATAGCGAAGGTGTGCTGCGAGTAGGCGGCAGGCTAAATAATTCAAATATCTCGTATGAGCAAAATAAACCTGCAATTATTAATAAATCTCATTTATCATGGTTAATTATTAATAAAATTAAAAAAGGAGTTAAAAAATGTATTCGACATTGCGTAAAATGTATAAGATATCGAAAAGAAACTTATCAACAAGTAATGGGAAACTTACCTGAGATGCGAGTCTCGCAGTCTGTACCATTTACACATACCGGTGTGGACTACGCTGGACCTTTACTTTTAAAGTTCTCCAAAAATAGAGGTGTCAAAGCTTTTAAAGGATACATTGCAATATTTGTGTGTATGGCAACAAAAGCTATACATTTAGAAGTAGTGTCAGATCTGACGACAGGAGCCTTCTTAGCAGCATTAAGAAGATTTTTTGCTAGAAGAGGAAAAAGTACACATATTTATTCAGACAATGGTACAAATTTCATTAGAGTCTCAATTTAAAAACGCCCTCGAAAACAATTGTTCTTTAGCCCCGATATTAGCAAACGAAAAAATCGAATGGCATTTTATTCCGCCGTCAAGTCCTCACTTCGGAGGTATTTGGGAAGCAGGTGTAAAATCTGTAAAACATCATCTTTTTGAGGAAATGTCCACGTTATTATGCCAAATAGAAGCAGTGCTGAATTCACGGCCATTGTATGCACTAGGATCAGAAATAGAGTGTAACAACGTTCTGACGCCTGGACATTTTCTAATTGGAAGGCCGCTATTAGATATTCCAGAAATCACATCAGACGTGGAGAAGATCGGCGCTTTAGATCGTTGGAAAATTATTCAAAAATTGAAGAGAGACTTCTGGAATAAATGGAAGAATGAATATCTTGTTACATTACTAAAGCGAAATAAATGGAAGGTTGATCATTAGAATATAAAAGAAGGTCAAATAGTGTTAATAAAAAATGAAAACACAGCTCCCTCAAGATGGCCTCTAGGCAAAGTAACACAAGCACATAAAGGTGCGGATGACAAAGTGCGAGTAGCTACAATAAAAACAAATGATGGAACCATGAAAAGGTCGATACACAAATTATGTCCTTTACATTGCATAGATGTTGAAAAGGATACTCAAATTGAAGAAGTAAGACCTAATTACACTTTTACAAAATCCTACAATAATACTTTAAAAATACCTACTTGGTCAGTTGTAGAAATATTACTACTATTATTGGTCATTATATCAAAACTAAGTAATATAAAAGGAGAGACAGCAGCAAACGCAAATTATGGGGCCTATTACGGTTTGCGAGTCGAACAAAAATATGAGCGACTCGCCGACATTTGTATTACCGACTGCGAGTCGCCCGGTAACATTCGCCTCAAACTTCAAAATTAAGCGAATGTAAAAAATGAAGCGATTACTGTTTGCGACTCGATCCAAATTCGTTCGCCGGAAGTGTCAAAATCTGGCGAACAGAATTTGAAGGTGACTAGGAGGAAAAATTTGATTTTATGGTCATATTGGGATTATTTGGGCGTCATTTTGGACTAATTTCGGGGATATTTTGTTATTTTATGGTCATTTTTGAAATATTTTGTTGTCATTTTGGGGATTTTTTGGGCTCATTGATGGAACCATGAAAAGGTCGATACACAAATTATGTCCTTTACATTGCATAGATGTTGAAAAGGATACTCAAATTGAAGAAGTAAGACCTAATTACACTTTTACAAAATCCTACAATAATACTTTAAAAATACCTACTTGGTCAGTTGTAGAAATATTACTACTATTATTGGTCATTATATCAAAACTAAGTAATATAAAAGGAGAGACAGCAGCAAACGCAAATTATGGGGCCTATTACGGTTTGCGAGTCCAACAAAAATATGAGCGACTCGCCGACATTTGTATTACCGACTGCGAGTCGCCCGGTAACATTCGCCTCAAACTTCAAAATTAAGCGAATGTAAAAAATGAAGCGATTACTGTTTGCGACTCGATCCAAATTCGTTCGCCGGAAGTGTCAAAATCTGGCGAACAGAATTTGAAGGTGACTAGGAGGAAAAATTTGATTTTATGGTCATATTGGGGTTATTTTGTGGTCATTTTGGACTAATTTCGGGGATATATTGTTGTAATTTTGTGGTCATTTTTTGAATAATTTGGTGTCATTTTGTGGTCATTTTGGGGTAATTTTGGGAATATTTTGGGGTTATTTTGTGGTCATTTTGGACTAATTTCGGGGATATATTGTTGTTATTTTGTGGTCATTTTTTGAATAATTTGGTGTCATTTTGTAGTCATTTTGGGGTAATTTTGGGAATATTTTGGAGTTATTTTGTGGTCATTTGGGACTAAATTTGATGATATTTCGAGAAAATTTTAGTTGTTATTTTGTGGTCATTTTTGGAATATTTTGGTGTCATTTTGAGAATTTTTTGGGCTCATTGTGTGGTCATTTTGGGGTTATTTTGTGGTCATTTTGCACTAATTTCGGGGATATATTGTTGTTATTTTGTGGTCATTTTTTGAATAATTTGGTGTCATTTTGCGGAAATTTTGAGGTAATTTTGGGAATATTTTGGGGTTATTTTGTGGTCATTCTGGACTAATTTCGGGGATATATTGATGTAATTTTGTGGTCATTTTTTGAATAATTTTGTGTCATTTTGTGGTCATTTTGGGGTAATTTTGGGAATATTTTGGGGTTATTTTGTGGTCATTTTGGACTAATTTCGGGGATATATTGTTGGAGTTAAAACCCCACCCGAAGCGGCATCAAAACACCCGCGGAGAGGGCAAACCAAGCTTTGCTGAAGTGACCATGGACGGGATCGTAATAGGCATCCTTAACCGAGACAACGACAGCTTGGCCATCGCCAAAGACCGGTGGTGGTATGTCCTGTACGTAGCCGGAAGACCTAGTTACGACCTTCACAACGGCGCTCTCAAATGCCCTCGATAAGGCCTGTCCAGAGCCAAAACCACGCTGTAAACATAGGCCACACTGGTGGAGGAAACAATTTAATAAGGCCAAGAGCCTTCGCAAGGAGACAGGCGAAGAGAACTTTGTGGAGAAATGTTTGTACTGCGGTCGAGAATGTCGACTATACAGCGAAACTGAGACGAGTGCTCTCAAGAACTCAAACAGCTACATATAGGCTATTTGCGGAGACCTGCCGGATCCTGGACCAGCTCGAAACCTGAAACGCTGGAGCTGCTCTTGATTACACACTTTCCAAAGAACTCGCATGTTGCACTCTTAGCACCTGCAACAAACCTAGCTGCACACATTTTCATCACGGAAGTAGGGGTAAGGTGGGTAAGTAAAAGATTCGAGCCGTTCAAGGCTGTGGGACCAGACGGGATTATCCTCGCACAACTCCGCACAAGTTGGAAATGGTTGGTTTTTCCATATGCAGCTGGTCTGGCCCTTAACTACAATATTCAATAAAAACGTACAATAATAATAAATAATTGAAACTTCAGTTTTGTTCAATTTGAAGTTTTTTTTTTACATTTGACGTTCACCGCTTTCTGTTTTTTGAACTGGCAACAAAATGTTTCAGGCGAACTAGTTTGTTCGCTATCCATAATCATTCGAGCTAGGCGACTCGCCAAATAAGGCGACTCGAATAACTCAAGCGACTCGCGAACCGTAATAGGCCCCTATATCTCGCAAACTATTGTCTCAAATAATACAGCTGTGTATCTGGACTCCTATGGGAGAGTGAATGTGGTAGCGTCTCGTTGGAACTTAGTTCAGAGAACCTTATTTCAGAGAAATCGAAAGTATACCAATTTACCTTAAACAAATGAAGGATTTATGTCCAAAAATGATTTATTTTAACGAACAATGTGAAATAATAGCAAAAAATCTGAATAGTAAATATGAATTACTAAAACCTAATAATCAGCTTCTGGTGTACACAAAAAGGGCTAAGAGAGCGCCGTTAGAAATCATAGGCTCACTTTATCATTTACTCTTCGGACTAATGGACAGTGATGATAGAGAAATAATGGAGCTGAATATGAAAAATTTATTTGAAAACCAAAATGATATCGATGGCATGATTAAAAAACAAACATCAATAATTGACGGTACTCTTAATGTGATAAGAAAAACTTCGGTCAATAATCAATTTAAGAAAATTGATAATCAAATAAATAGTATCCAAAATTTAATGGCGAATGCCGTCGACGTTTTTAGATTTTCCACGTCATTTCAGTTAATCACAATGCAATTACAATTAATACTAAGCGAGTGTGAGAACACACAGACAGATGTAATAAATATGCTGATTGATGTTAATCACCAGCGAATAAATCCATCTTTAATTAAATCTTCTCAGCTTGTGAAAGAAATTCAAAAAATAAAACTCAAACTTCCATGGAAATTGAAACTACCTGGTGAAGGGGACAATGAGTTGAAACAAGTTTTTAAGACTATGACTGCAAAAG
The DNA here is from genome assembly GCA_964058755.1 of Campiglossa producta. Classification (NCBI taxonomy): domain Eukaryota; kingdom Metazoa; phylum Arthropoda; class Insecta; order Diptera; family Tephritidae; genus Campiglossa; species Campiglossa producta. The sequence continues at coordinate 2,091,347 of CAXKVI010000007.1, forward strand.
GAATGATCGTAGAGAACAAATTAGTCATTAGCACAGAAATACTTTTACTACAATCACAAATGTCAGAAGTTTTTCAGACTAATCGCAATACCGATAAATAAAGGAAATATGACAGTAGTAGCTAAACTTAAATCAGAGTTGATAATTTTTAATTTTGAATTTGATGCATACTTCTTATTTAATCAAGCGCAACTAAATAAATGTCGTAAAACTAGTAATGACCATTACATTTGCTATGGGGATTGGCCCTGGACCTCCGCTACTGACAATTCGTGTGAAGTATCTGCTTTCAAACATACAAAGACCACCAATTGTAAGTTTCAACAAATTCAAAACAGTGAGTTTTGGATTGAATTGCACAAACCCAATACATGGATTTTTAAACTAGATAATACAGTGAGAGTCAGTGTAACCTGTAGACATTTAGCTGCGAAGTGGATCAATTTAGCACCTCAAGGCATTATTTCATTGACTCCCGGGTGCACCTTGAGATATAACGGAGAGTTTCTAACATCTTCGTCAATCACGTAATCTGGGAGAGCGCAAAGGGTGACAAAAAATAAGAAATCTGTGGATTGGTATGAAAGGACAAACATTTTTTTATTACCAAAGATGACCGTTTTTCGCACTATTTGACATATTTTCAATTTTTTTTGAGCATGCAGAACGAAAAAAAAATGTTATTTGTTTAAAAAAAAATTTTTAAATATCATTATTTTAACAATTTCATCGCAAGGGGTGACACAAAAATGCAATATCTTTGGAATGGTATGAATGGACAAAAAATTTTTTTTTGATTATTCAAGGTGACTGTTTTACGCGTTACGCGAAAAAAAAAAATTATTTGTTTAAAAAAAACTGATTTAAAGTATAATTGTTTAAACAATAAGATCGCATAAAAATACATATAATATAGCAAAAACAATTAAATACCTGTGATAAACTGTGTAAAATAAAGTATTTTATTTATTTGTGATTGTAGTCCCAGAAGACGATCTCCGTTGGAAATCGAAATATATTGGAAAACAACAACAACAACGTGTTTAATTTATTGACCTAGAGCCAGTCTGAACAAAGAATTGAAAAACAATTATCTGTAATTAAAAAAAAAAGTCATTGATTTATCTGCAGTAGTTTATGAGAAAATAATTTTTCAATATTATCATGATCTGAAAATTATCAAAAATTCAACCTCCAATAACAATAAGAAAGACACGAATTTTGACGACATATTTTTAGCACTAGGTTTGAGTCTGGCCCACTATCCAATGAAATGACAAGTTTCAAAATCGGCGGGGTTTTGAAAAAAAAACCAAAATTTTGTGCACACTTCACATGGCTTTACGCAGTCTTAACATCATTCCACAAATTTTCAATTGGATTCAGGTCCGGACTTTGAGCTGGCCAATCGAGCTGAGTGATCTGTTCCTGCGAAATCCAGTTTTTGACCACTCTTGCAGTATGTTTGGGGTCCCTCTTACTCTTGAGTATGTCAAGATACATGTTTTTATCCATATTCCCTTCTATCTTGACCAGCGGTACAACCCCGCGCCACGAAAATTACGCCCAAGCTTTTAAATTTCCACCGCCGTGCTTCACCGTCTTTTTTGTGTACCTTGGATTCGTTTGTTGGTTCTTTTCACGATGTACGAATGTTCTGCTATCAGGGCCGATGAGGTTTATTTTAGTTTCATCAGTGAAAAGTACCCGTTTCCAAAATTCTGTGGCCTACGCGCGAATGACAAACGCTCCTTAATATTTTTTTTGATAGGAGCGGTTTTTTTCTGCTTATGCGTCCATACAAATTTGTTTCGTTTAGGCGTCTTCACACGAGTTTGCTGGACACAACTAAGCCCAATTCTGTCCTTTCTTCAGCAGCAATCGCTCGCGAAGACTTAAAGGGATCCGTTCGACTTTTTGTAACAATTGTTTCATCCTCGCGGGGGAAGTTTTGCGTGGCGGGGCTTTGCGAATTTTCTTTTGTTTTCACAAATTAATATTCCTCTTCACATCTTTGATGGCATTGTATACCATTTTTCGCGCACACTGCACTATTCTGGAAATTTTCACTTGATTGGTCCGTTTTAGGTAAATATTCCATATTATTTTTCTTTGTTCAACTGAACAGCACTTACCTCTAGCCATATTCACAAAAACTTAACTTAAGGTCATAAATTTAATATTACCAACACAAATTTTTGTTATTCGCTTAACCAATCACAAGTAAACACAAAGCACGTGTGAGTGCGCTAAATCGTTGTCCAATTGATTTGAAACAGGAAAGCAAAAATAAGCAAAAACAAATATGAAAGAATTGTAACGGTCATTTGTCATTTGAAGAGAGCAAATACTCAAAAAATACTCTTGTTATGGAAAAAAATATTATGTGCAAATCGCAATCTCTTAAAAGTAACTGTACTTTTCTTCAGTACCATGACAAGTGAGCTAAAACTCTAACCATAGCTAACTAAAATAAGTGTTACATTTACATAAAAAAATTTTTTTCAGTGTTTTTATATTGACTTCACCGAGAATAGAACTCAGGCCTCTTGAACGCTCATCCCAGGTGCATCTACTACGATCCCATCGTATACTTATGCTTGCGAGCGCCTAATTACAGCTTTTGTTTTAAAAGACAGTTTCTCACGTTGCTTGAATGGTATTCAACAGCAAAAATGGTATTCAATGTTTCTATAGGCTTCTTAAAGCATACTCTTCTAACACCCATCTCTCTTTGTCCAACCCTATTGAAACTGCTAATCGCAATCTCTTAAAAGTAACTGTACTTTTCTTCAGTACCATGACAAGTGAGCTAAAACTCTAACCATAGCTAACTAAAATAAGTGTTACATATACATAAAAAAATATTTTTCAGAGTTTTTATATTGACTTCACCGAGAATAGAACTCAGGCCTCTTGAACGCTCATCCCAGGTGCATCTACTACGATCCCATCGTATACTTATGCTTGCGAGCGCCTAATTACAGCTTTTGTTTTAAAAGACAGTTTCTCACGTTGCTTGAATGGTATTCAACAGCAAAAATGGTATTCAATGTTTCTATACGCTTCTTAAAGCATACTCTTCTAACACCCATCTCTCTTTGTCCAACCCTATTGAAACTGCTAGTTTCCTTGAACTCCCGTTAGAAGATATTGATGACAATTTAGGTTAAGGAAAAATACGCGTTGGGCAGGACTACACCTCGTTACAACAACAACAACATACTGCATAGGGATAGCGCCAAAGTTGACCAACCTCGAAAAAAGGCGAAAAAAATGTTTGTGGGCAAATACTACCAAGTTTGGAGGAGTACGGTAAATTTCTGGTATGCAGTTTTCTTAACTCACCGAGATCTACCAGAAAAATGCTATCTCCTCCCGCTATTTTTTCGTGTTGCACAGTGTTATTAACGTCTTTTAAAATAATAATAAAATATTTTAGAAATAGGTATACGTTATGAGGGTATTAATATGGATATGTACATTCATATGCATGCATATTAAATTGCAGAAATGCATTGTTAGATCGACAAGCTGTTTTGAAATGCTCAGCACCTGGTCGTGTTGGCCTGTACGAATTTGCGTCGATAGTGATGACTCTAGCCGAGATTTGAATAATAGCGCGCTTCTTCTTCTTGATGGCCGAACTTTCGCACCAAGTGCAGATGATACGTTTGACAGAATCGCATTCTAAAACAAAACAAGTAAGGAAAGCTGTCTTCGGCTGTGCCGAAGGCTAAATACCTTTCATGAATAAGCGTCGCGATTTTCACTGTTTGATCCGGTACAGCCTATCTATTATATGGGGCGATGTGTTATATTGGTCCAATCTCCTTGATTTTTAACATAGACATTCCACATTCTAAAATAGCAATAGTTACGAAATTTAACGTTCCTACCTCCCAAAATTGGTTTATCGGAACAATCGATTGTATGGGAGCTCCGTGAAATATTTATCCTATCTCGATGATTTTCAACATCGATATTTCACATATGAAAATAGCGATACCTCCAAAATTTCACGTTCCTACGCGTTTAATTACAGGAGTTATAGCCCAAAACCCGGAATAATCGATTGTATGGGAGCTATGTGAAATATTTATGCCATCTCAATGATTTTCAACATCGATATTTCGCATACAAAAAGAGCAACACTTACAAAATTTCACGTTCCTACCTCTTTATTTACAGGAGTTATAGCCCAAAATCCGTTTATCGGAACAATCGATTGTATGGGAGCTATATGTAATATCGGTCCGATCTTGCTGGTTCCGACAAATGATTCCTATATTGGAAAATGGTGGCCGCCAAATATCTCAAAAACTGAGGGGCTAGTTTGCGTTCAAACAGACAGACGGACAGACGGACATGGCTAAATCAACTCATCTCGTCATCCTGATCATTTCGGTATACTTATTGATGGGTCTATCTCTTCTTCTTCTCATACTTACAAACATCGGACCAAAGTTATAATACCATTTCATGTTTATGAAAGGTATAAAAAAAACTAATGTCGACGATATACCAACAGGTTATCATAACCTCTAACGAGACATAAAAAAATTCAAAACCGTTTGGAACCAGTTCCGGCTTTTGAAACGGTTTCGGTTTCGTTCTTTTTCAGATCAAAATAACGGTTACGGTCTTACCGAAATTCAAAACACAGTTTTGTCAATGGGAGGAAACTTGGGTTCTCAATACGGCTTGCCTGAACCAAGTATAGACGGTGAACGCGTGAACAGAGAGCACGCCAGCAAAATATCGTATAATCCTACAGAACTTGCGGACACGTTGCCGAACGGCATTCAACATTTCACGGATGAGCAAAAAAATATATTCGAGCGTGTTTGTCATAGTGTTGACAACGGTCTAGGCGAGATTTTGTTTTTGGATGCTAGCAAAGATCCGCGTTCAAGGCAAAATAGCTTTGGCAGTCGCTTCATCTGGCATCGCAGCAACTTTGTTACCTGGTGGTAAAAGTGCTCACACAATGTTCAAAATTCCCATAGACTTGGATAGCCATGAACACCCAGCCTGTAACGTATCACGGAATAGTGAAAAGGCTAGCATTATTCGCGACTGTCTGTTGGTAATATGGGATGAATGCACGATGGCAACCGAAAAGCAGTAGAGGCTGCTGACAGAACCCTGAGAGATATCCGCCACAATGAACTAGTTTTGAGGTGTGTATCGTTCCTATTTTGCGGAGATTTTTGGACAGATACTACCGGCCATTTCACGGGGCACGAGAGCGGATGAGATAAGGGCGTGTTTAAAGAGCTCATACTTATGGAGCCACATTAAACGGATGCATCCAACTGTTAACATGAGTGCTCGAATCATTATTTATGTTTTTTTGTACGCTGGGCCTAGATTCCCTAACAGTGAGTTTTGAAATTTTCACTTTTTCGCCATTTAAAATATATGGGGAAAAAGTGTACAAAACTCTTCCTTTCCCCTCTGCACACAGCATAGGCCTCGCGATCACCACGCACAGCGAACAACCACCCGCACACAGCATGGGCCTCGCGATCACCACGCGCAGCGAACAACCACCCGCACATAGCATACCAAAGCCAGCAGCGAACAACCACACATACCCGCATGTCAGATATATAAAGTACATGCCAATAATATGCCTGATTTTGTTCATTCGTCTCATTACCTGTGACCTATTTACAATTAGAATTCTGCATCGCTTTATATCCATATCAGTATGTTAGGCGAATTACGCCACCAAAAGTCATACTCTTATAGGTAAGCTGGAGTTAACAACTCCCTTCCCTACAGAGGGTATCAAAGGGGCAAGCGGGTAGAATCCCCAAAAAGCCATCCTGGCTTATGGAACTCCCTTCTCCGCCAAGGGCAAACCTTCCTTTCTAAAAACTCCATCGGGATTGGTGGAGAGTTCTCTCTCCACAAATCCCGAAGGATGGATAGGTACGGGTATTTCCCCTCGGGATTGGTTCAGGACTAGTCCTAACCAACCCCGAAGGGAAATCCAGGCCTGATAAATAACAATATAAGGTATTATATAGAATATGGTATTAGGCGCGGACACTTCATACCGGGTGGCCGTGGAGTACGCTCCCCCGCCCCTGATTGATGTGCCGAGTCAAATGCAAGGGGACTCAAATACGCCACTCAGAAACGCTGGGACTCCAGTTCAAAGCACTCTTAGGGGAGTAAGGAATCCCCCCTTCCCCCCCCTCCCCACCACATCAATTATTTAGGTATGCGTGGCGTTGCGCATGGCCACATTATACAGGGAAGCCGAGGATTGCCACATTCCCCCGCTCCCTGATTAAGGTGTCAGGTGTGATGCGAAGGGGTACGCCAGCACGCCACTCAGGAACGCTAGGACTATAGTCCGAAGCTCTCTGAGGGGAGTATGGAATCCCCCCCCCCCCCCCCCACAACCAGGGTAATAGCCGACCATCACTAACCAGATACTCTTATAGATAGGGCAACAATCCGCTGCCGTGGAATCGCCAGCACGACCGCCGGAGCATCGCCGTACCCGTATATTTCATCATCATTTATTGGCGCTTAACCGCCTAAGCGATTTTGGCCGTCGCATATCAAAGCACGCCAGTCATTCCTTTTTAGCGATAACTGACGCCAATTGGAAACCCCAAGGGAGTTCAAGTCATCCTCCACCTGTTGTTTCCATCTCAGTCGAGGCCTCCCCCTTCCTCTGCTGCCGAATTCGGGTGACGATTGGAAAACCTTCTGGGCTGGAGCTTCTTTGTCCATTCGCATGACGTGACCCAGCCAGCGGAGCCTTTGGGCTTTAATTCGCTGGACTATGGTCAGATCTGCGTAAAGCTCGTACAGCTCATCGTTAAATCTCCTTCGATACTCGCCGTCGGCATCACGGGAAGGACCATAAATCTTCCGGAGAACTTTTCTCTCAAATACTCCAAGGGCCATCTCATCTTCTCTTGACATTGTCCATGAATCTGAGCCATACATCAGGACAGGTATGATGAGAGACTTATAGAGCGCGATCTTTGTTCTTCGAGAGAGGACTTTACTTCTCAATTGCCTACACAGTCCAAAGTAGCACTTGTTCGCAAGAGTGATTCTCCGTTGGATTTCTAGACTGATATTATTTTCGGTGTTAATGCTGGTTCCCAAATAGACGAAGTCCCTCACAGTTTCAAATTTGTAACTATCAACAGTGACGTGGCTGCCAAGGCGCAGGTGCGCCGATTCTTTCTTTGATGACAGCAAATACTTCGTCTTGTCCTCGTTGACCGCAAGACCCACTTTTTTCGCTTCTTTATCCAGTCCAGAGAAGGCAGCGCTTACGGCGCGGTTGTTAAGGCCAATGATATCAATATCATCGGCATACGCCAGCAATTGCACGCTCTTGTAAAAGATTGTACCATTGCGGTTTAACTCTGCTGCTCGAATTATCTTCTCCAGCATCAGGTTGAAGAAATCGCACGAAAGGGAGTCGCCCTGTCTGAAGCCTCGTTTGGTTTCAAATGGCTCAGAGAGGTCCTTCCCGACTCTGACGGAGCTGTTAGTATTGCTCAACGTCATTTGGCAAAGCCGTATAAGCTTTGCAGGAAAGTCAAATTCAGACATGGCGGCATACAGGCAACTCCTTTTTGCGCTGTCAAAAGCGGCTTTGAAATCGACAAAGAGATGGTGTGTGTCGATTCTTTTATCATGGGTCTTCTCCAGGATTTGGCGTATCGTGAAAATCTGGTCGATGGTAGACTTACCAGGTCTAAAGCCACACTGATAAGGTCCAATCAGCTTGTCTACGATGGGCTTCAGTCTTTCACACAATACGCTAGAAAGAACCTTATACGCGATATTAAGAAGGCTAATTCCGCGGTAGTTGGTGCGGTTAGCGGGATCGCCTTTCTTGTGGATTGGGCAGAGCACACTTAAATTCCAATCTGGAGGCATGCACTCGTCTGACCATATTCTGCATAAGAGCTGATGCATGCTTTTTACCAGCTCTTCGCCTCCGTGTTTGAACAGCTCGGCGGGTAGTCCGTCTTTTCCAGGCGCTTTGTTGTTTTTCAGCCGGGATATAGCTATCCTCACTTCATCATAGTCAGGTGGTGGGACGACTTTTCCATCGTCAGGGATTGGGGTATCGGGTTCGACGTCTCCCTCGCAATTTAGCAGTGAGGAGAAGTGCTCCCTCCATAATTTAAGTACACTCTTTACGTCGGTTACCAGGTCGCCATTATTGTCCTTACAGGAACTTGCCCCGGTCTTAAAACCTTCCGTCATCCGCCGGATCTTTTCATAGAATTTTCGGGCATCATTCCTGTCAGCCAGCATCTCAAGCTCCTCACACTCACGCCTTTCGGCCTCACGTTTCTTTTTTCTGAAAAGGCGTCTCTCTTCCTTCTTTGCCTCACGATAGCGTTGCCATACACTGCGGGTTGCGCCCGTTCGCAACGTCTCCCTGTAGGCAGCGTCCTTTTTGTCCGAGGCAGTGCTGCATTCCTCATCGTACCAGTTGTTTTTGCGGGCTCGCTGGAACCCTATAGTGGCCTCAGCGGCGGTACGTAATGAGTGAGAGATATGCTTCCATTGCTCGGTTGCATCGTTAGGTCGAGGATTGCTCTCCGATAGCAGGTGTGAGAGTCGAGTGGAGAAATTGTCAGCTGTCTGTGTCGTGCGCAGCTTCTCGACGTCAAACTTTCCTTCCGTTACTGTGCGCACTTTTTTTGCTACACAGAGGCGTGTGCGTATCTTGGCTGCAACAAGATAATGGTCCGAGTCGATATTGGGACCACGAAGGGTACGCACGTCCAGAACGGTGGAGCTATGTCTGCCGTCGATCATGACATGATCAATCTGGTTTCTTGTTCTTTGATCAGGAGACAGCCATGTGGCTTGGTGTATTCGTTTATGCTGGAACCTGGTACTACTGATGACCATATTGCGAGCAGCAGCGAAATCAATCAACCTAGTGCCGTTGGGGGATGTTATATCATGGAGACTAAATTTTCCAACTGTTGGACCAAAGACTCCTTCCTTGCCCACCTTCGCATTAAAGTCGCCGAGCACGATTTTGATATCATGTTGGGGGCAGCGATCATAAGTCTGTTCAAGTTTATCGTAGAAGGAGTCCTTCTCTGCGTCGTCCGTCTCCTCAGTCGGCGCATAGGCGCAGATAAATGTTATGTTGAAAAATTTCGCTTTGATGCGGATCGCAGCGAGACGCTCGTCCACGGGGGTGAACGCTAGTACTTGGCGGCGAAGTCTCTTTCCCACCACGAATCCTACACCACGCGCTTTGCCGCGTGTCTGGCCACTGTAGTATACGTCACAAGGTCCGATGGTCGTCTTTCCTTGTCCCGTCCATCGCATTTCCTGCAGGGCGGTGATGTCAGCCTTTGCGTTAACGAGGACATCAACCCGTATATTTACGCCGCCGAATAATCCGCTACCATCGATTACGCCCGTAGCCACACCGCCGCAACCGTCTTGAAACTGTGCCCCGTAAGCGCTCCGCTTGTTGGTAAGAAGGGATAGTACCCGTCTGGGAAAACAAGACCGAACTCGTACCGTACACCGTTGGACTTACGCCTCACCTCTGCCAGCTCTTACGCTACCGCGCCGGCAATTCCTCCTCTTGCCGCTCTACTCTCCCCTCTAGTCGATCAAAGCTATCGGTATACAGGCCAGAGCCGTACCGTGGGTGTGTGTCTGCCGTGTTCTAAATCAAAACAATAACTAAATCGTGTTATTATTTGGTAGAGGTTCGTGGGACCTCTACCCGGCTCTGGAATGACTGAGCTCACCTCAGCCTCGACAAAACCCACCTCATAAATGGCGCCCGAGCAGGGACCCATCTCCACCGGCGATAGTGGAAATTCAACTACAACCACCAACACGGTTGGGGAGGGTCAACAGAACACGTAGCAACAACAATTAGATAACGACACCAACCTATTGAATGTCGACAGCTTGAATTGGATATACTCACTGAAAAAAGAGAGACTGGTGGAAGAATGTAGAAATCAAAGGATATTCGTCAACGGCTCCACTGTCGCTGACCTACGTCAGGCGCTCAGTGCTTATGTAAAGGCAAAGCGAAGCCGCAAATCAACTGAGAATCTTTTAGAAGAGGTAGAAGATGAAATTAAGGCAGAAGAGAACAGCCAGGTTAAAAAACCATCCAACCCGATCCCCACTATCCACGTCAGTACTCCATCAGAAGGCAACAGAGAGAGGCCCGGTGCGACAGCACCCCACACTGTAATAGTCAACAAGGGAGTATTGACGACCAAAGAGAAACCACGAGCGACACCACCCCGTACTGATTTAAGCGACACAGATGTAATGAATACCGTCCGCCGGTGGGACATCCACTTTACGGGGGGAGAGTCGCTGTATGAATTTTTGGAGAGGATTGAGGAGCTGGCAGAATGCTACAAAATGCCTTTAGATAAATTACTCCCGACGATGCCAGAGGCTTTGCGTGGGAAGGCTCTGCAATGGTTCCGTGTAGGCAAAGCTGAGATACATTCTTGGGCGGAGTTCCGTACAGGGGCCGAACGGATTACATCCTCGCCATGCAAACGCTGATACGACAACACCCAATCATGGCCCGAGATAACCACCTTGAGCGTATTTACGACGGACTTGGTGTCGAATATCGACTATTTGCTAAGCGCAGCGAATTCAACACCATCGAAGAGCTGATGGAATTCACCGACGAATTTGAGCTGCTACAAATAGAGGCCACCAGGCAAAGCAGGCAACCAGCACATTATTTATCACCACTAACCGAACCATATAGCCGAGGGGAATGCTGTTGGAGATGTAAGGAGCGGGGACACCTGCGCTACCAATGTAGAAGAGCGTACAGGTTATTTTGCTCTAGATGTGGCCAGGACAACGTTCTGTCCAGAAATTGTCGATGTAACATAGCAAGGGCCGGACTGTTGTCGAGAGCCCAGGCCAGGAGGCTATCACCATCAGCGACCGATACCGCACAAGCAGCGAGCAGAAAAGTTGATGGTCGCCACTACGTTGAACTCACGATCGAAAGGTTAAACGTTATAGCTTTAGTAGACACTGGCGCCACGCTTACCTACGTAGACGACACGGTAAGGGAGCATCTCGATACAAAGAAAAGTCCGCGCACGTCCAGCGTCCGCAACGTACAGCTCGCAGACGTGACATGTGTCGTCAGCTCATATACCTATCAGGTAACCATACTCTGCAACGACAAAAGAACTCACATGCGGGTGTCCACCCTTCCTAACTTGGCAGAAAAAATGATTTTAGGCATGGATTACCTAAGGAAGCGGGAGCTCACCCTTACATTGGATGGACGCTTATTGCTACCGGCCACGGCACCCGAGAATACCACAGTCGCCGAAGAGCAAAACAACCAACTTACAGGTTTCCTAGACCACTATACCAAGATCTTCGCGGGGATAAGTGGTCCCAGCAAGGCGGCAGAACACGTAATATCGCAATGTGAAGTGTGCACAAAATTTTGGTTTTTTTTCAAAACCCCGCCGATTTTGAAACTTGTCATTTCATTGGATAGTGGGCCAGACTCAAACCTCGTGCTAAAAATATTTCGTCAAAATTCGTGTCTTTCTTATTGTTATTGGAGGTTGAATTTTTGATAATTTTCAGATCATGATAATATTGAAAAATTATTTTCTCATAAACTACTGCAGATAAATCAATGAAATTTTTTTTTACTTACAGATAATTGTTTTTGCTATATTATATGTATTTTTATGCGATCTTATTGTTTAAACAATTATACTTTAAATCATTTTTTTTAAACAAATAATTTTTTTTTTTTTCGTTCTATAGGATCAAAAAAATTTCAAAATATGAAAAATAAGGCGTAAAACAGTCACCTTTAATAATCAAAAAAAAAAAATTTGTGTCCATTCATACCAGTCCAAAGATATTGCATTTTTTTGTCACCCCTTGCGATCAAATTGTTAAAATAATGATATTTAAAAAAATTTTTTTAAACAAATAACATTTTTTTTTCGTTCTGCATGCTCAAAAAAAATTGAAAATATGTCAAATAGTGCGAAAAACGGTCATCTTTGGTAATAAACAAATTTTTATCCTTTCATACCAATCCACAGATTTCTTATTTTTTTGTCACCCTTTGCGCTCTCCCAATGCGAAAAATTAAGCAATTCGGATTCAAGATGAAATCCAGGCACACCATTGGTCAAACACTCAAGTAACCATACACCCTTACGTAATTTACTATCGTGCTGATGGTGTTCTACATCACTTATGTTTTGTGATTATATCGGAAAAACTGACTCATGATTCAAGTTCAGCTCACTTGTTCAATACAAGACTTGCGAATTATATGAAAAAAAATTTGGGTCCAAGAATGGAAATAAATTGTTCTATTACTCTGACGGAGCCGCAGCGCAATACAAAAATAAATTTAACTTTTTAAATTTATATAATCACGAAGAAGACTTTGGAATTGCAGCTGAGTGGAACTTTTTCGCGATATACCACGGTAAGGAGCTTGCGATGGGGTGGGGGGCACTGTGAAAAAGCTGTCACGAAAAGCAAGTATGCAGCGTATTGCGGAAAATGACATACGCGACGCTCGAAGTCTTTTTGAATGGGCAGAAAATGCGTTTCAGGCAATAGATTTCGATTTTTGCTCCCAAGTGGATCACGACGCTCATGAAAAGAAATTTCAACACAAGTAAAGCCATAGCAATAAAAAACACACGGCAATTCCATCATTCTCAACCAATGTTTAACAAAAAGATTCGAAGTCAAATTTTCTCAAGTGATGAATCAAGTGTGGAAAATATTATTTGCTTGTAGGCAACGTAAAACAAAAAATTACTCTGAACAATTTTGAATCCATTTTGTACAAGTTATGGTGGAATATGTCAGGTTAATTTGTAACAAACATATTGTTAAATATGTATGTATGTACCTATGTATTGAATATGTAGGCTTACGTATTGTGAAACAGTTACCTTTTTTCCTAATATCTTACAACTAATAAAGATATAAAATATAGACTTAAAAACGTTTTCCCTTTTATTATTTCCTATGCTCATACATTCTGCTAAATGTAGATATGTATGTATGTTATAATTGAAAATAGCTTGATAACAACGACCAATGCAGAACAGTATTGTTCAGCACACCACATGGTCTATGTGCAACGCATTGGGAGAGCGCAAAGGGTGACAAAAAATAAGAAATCTGTGGATTGGTATGAAAGGACGAAACATTTTTTTTATTACCGAAGATGCCCGTTTTTCGCACTATTACTGATTACACTGATTTACAACCAAAATGCACCAGAGACGCCATAGTGAAATTCCTATGTAAAATCACCTCCTAATTACGAAAATCAAGGTTATTTTTACTTGAATGGTACCGTTTTTGAGATATTTACGATTTACCGTTATTTCAAAAAACAAAAAAGATGGCTCCACTTAATCGTGTATATCTCAAGAACAAACTGAGCTCTTCCAAAACGGTTTGAAAAATTTGAAAGCTAATAAAATTTACTATAATCAGTACATACAACACTTTTTGCTAGGTCCTGCAGATTCAAACATATTGAACAATCATTACGGATTTTATAAAAATATAAAAAATTTGTACTTTGCGACGAAGCATCTCGAAAACTTTTTGTTTTTTAGCAGATATTCCCCCCCCCCCCCTCTAAGCTCTGCTTTAATACAAAAAAAAAAAAAAAAAAAAAAATAAGCTATCAGCTAACAAAATCGCTGAACTAATACAAAAGTTATAAGCATTCAAGTAAATATATCCATTTAATACTTAAGTACCCTACTGGTACATATGTGTTAGTATTCGTATATCAGTTAGTTAGCAGGTAGATTTTCGAAAAGTTATTAGATACAAAAAGCTGTTAGTGTCGTTTTCTCAAACCTAGGCACATTTTAAACAAGAGCATATTTTTGAGGCAGGTAGTGTTTTCTTTGTAGAACTAGGGAACCTTTTTGTTTAGGTAGGCTTGAATTTTTACTGGATCTAAGTATAAATAAAAGTACATGCGCCTTGTTCCTTCATAATATCTGCAAGGCTCGCCGGATACTGTTCAGTTTATAATTGCAGTTTATAACCCGTCATTTACTTAAAAATAAAAAATGAATAAAAGGGCGCGAGAGTTTGAGTGTACAAATGATCCAGATATGTTCTGTTTCATCTGCGGTCAATTTATTGTTAAAAGTATGAGACGTGTGTTTTCAAATCCTTTGAAAGTTACATACTATAAGTGTTTTGGAATTGAGCCTAAAAACAATGAAAAACCATGGACACCGAACACTGTGTGCACCACATGCCGAGTCGAATTGATTTCTTCGGAAACCGGAACAAAAAGGTACGTTGTAAAAATTAGGAATTTGTTCCCTTTTAATGCATAGCTGACTAATTTCTGAAACTATCTATTTAGGCGACGTGTGAAATTTATTACGCCAATGAAGTGGAGGGAACCAACTTGCCATTCAACGGACTGCTATATTTGTACTACAAAAGTACTTGGAGTTGGAAAGTCCAGAAAAGTAACCTATGCGAGCGTATCTACAGTGTCATTACCAGAACTAATTTCATCAGAAGCGATATTGCCAGAATCAAATTTAACTTTAGTTCCGGCTCCAGTTTCATTGTCAACAGTAGTATCTGATTACGCGGCATCATGTTGTACTGAATTTCAAACGGAAAACGAAAGAAATTCTTTGTCACAAGCACAACTCAATGATTGGATAAGGGATTTGGAATTGTCAAAGGAAAAGGCCGAACTACACGCCTCTCGAATGCAACAATTTAAATTTGTTTCATCCGATGTTAAGGTAACATATTATAGAACTCGTCACGAAGTACTATACGAAGGAGGCCAGTGTGTGTTACTGCAAAGACATTGCTGGTCTATTCAAATAATTTGGTGAACGATATGATTCAAAAGAGTGGCGATTGTTCATAGACGGCAATAAATTAAGTTTAAAGGCCGTATTATTGCATATTGGCAACCAAAAGCCATCTATCCCGATCGCGCATGCAGTAAATACGAAGGAAACATATGAGATAACTCAAAAATTGCTCAAGTTAATCAAATACGAAGAACATGATTGGAAAATATGTGCCGATCTTAAAGTCGTTGGAATGCTATGTGGTCTACAAAGTGGATACACAAAATCCCTGCAGCGAAACCTCAAACTAGTCAGAAAAATACTAGTATACAACTATAATTTTCTGGCAGAACTCATACTAGTCAGGAAATATCCATTTCATACCAGTATACAACTAGAATTTTCTGGTAGAACTCATACTAGTCAGGAAATATCCATTTCATACTAGTATACAACTAGAATTTTCTGGTAGAACTCATACTAGTCAGGAAATATCCATTTCATACTAGTATACAACTAGAATTTTCTGGTAGAACACATACTAGTCAGGAGATATCCACTTCATACTAGTATACAACAAGAATTTTCTGGTAGAACTCATACTAGTCAGGAAATATACATTCCATACTAGTATATAACCAGATTTTTCTGGATGAAATTATACCAGTTGAAAAATACAAAATTCATTCGTTTCGTTTTCTCTTATAATTCATAGATGCTTTTTCGTGATAGGGTAAATACAAATAGCCGCTGCTTTCTTAAGAATAAACATGAAAATAAAGTCGAGGGATAAAATAAAGGGTAAGCCAGGAAAATTCTGGTTGAAATCATACTAGTCCAGGTTGAATGATTTTTGGACTGGTATGGGATTAGTATATTTTATACTAGTCCTTTTTGGACTAGTATGTGGACTAGTTCATTTATGGAAATTATAATAGTCCAGGTTTAACTAGTATGGAACTAGTATTTTACAACTAGTATGAAACTGGTATTTCCTGACTAGTAGATAACTGGTATATTCTGGTCGAAATCTGACAATTGGCATCTCGTAGGACATCAACACGTAAAAAATACCAGTTGCTTATATGGAAAAAAGACAGAACACTGACTAGTTGGGTCCGGTGCACCAACTAGTTGTAAAGTAGTTTTCAACTAGTTGCTTTCGCTGCAGGGATACTGTTGCTTTCTATGCAAATGGGATAGCCGAGCTCGTCAAGACCACTACATCATAAAGGATTGGCCAGAACGAATCGAGTTTCAAGTTGGGGTAGATAACATAAAATACTCTCCACTTATAAAGAAGGAAAAAATAATTCTACCTCCGCTCCACATCAAGCTCGGCCTTATCAAAAACTTTGTGAAGGCTTTGGACAAAGAAGGCGAAGCTTTTCATCATTTGAAGACAATCTTCCCAGAGATTTCAGAAGCAAAAATAAAAGAAGGGATTTTTGTGGGACCGCAAATAAGGAAAATGATGACCAATAACCATTTCAAAGAACTATTGTCACCAGTGGAGGCAGCAGCGTGGGATTCTTTTGAAAAGGTCGTTACTTCTTTTTTAGGCAAACACAAAAGTCCTAACTACGAGATGATAGTGAACGACTTAATCAAAAACTATGCGGAAATGGGTAAATAAAAAAACATATTATAATAAATTATATATTACATAAATTTACATGAGAATATATAGCCATAAATCTGAATTCATCGTCCAGTTCCGAACAAACAAGAACGGGAAAAATATAAACAAAAAATTTGTTCTGAATTGAAAGATAAATCCAGCCTAAGAAAATTATATACTAATGTGTCACTTATGTATTTATCTAATTTACTTTTTATTTTCTTTCAGGAGTAAATATGTCTTTAAAAATTCATTTCTTACACTCCCACTTAAATTTTTTCCCGCAAAATCTTGGCGACGAAAGTGACGAGCATGGCGAAAGGTTTCACCAGCAAATGAAAGTGATTGAAAGTCGGTATCAAGGATTCTGGGATGTCGCTATGATGGGCGACTACTGTTGGTTTCTCATAAGAGAAGCCGATCCTAATCTAAATAAGCGTCAAAACAAGACACATAACTTTTTCAATTATAAAATAAGATCATAGAGTTAAGACACATTTTGGTGGCGCATTTTGAAAATGCGCATTTAGCTAATTTTCGAATGCTTCCTACATCGCAAGTGCAAGTATGCTTTCCTTTTCAGGTAAACTCCATTTATTTTAAAAAAGTGAGTTCGTGGGTAAAGAAACCGACTTTCTAAACAAACTTGGAAAATAAATTGCAACTTTTAACAGGAAAAATTATTGCGTAAGTACGTTGGCTTGCTTAGTGTTAAGATATCCTAATATAAACAGCGGTTCTCCCAAAAGTATGCAACATTTTTCTTACTGTATCTTCGGAGATGCTAAAGCTTATGCAGAAATAAAGTAGCATTTAGTTGCGCTTAGCTTTCCAAATTGTATGGAGAAAACGCTGCATTTTGGGCTAAATGCTAAAATGCAAAATGCAAGCTCAGCGTGTTCATAAGTTTCATTTTGATAAAGCAACTTTTTTGGAGTTTTGTGGATTATAAAATTATGATTCTTTTCAAAATCAATTTCAGTCGTTTTTTACTGGCACATTTTTTGTGTTAAGGTATCGTAGATATCGTTTTTTATATCTTGAAGCTATTCTGATTTGTGATTAACTAGCATACCAGGCAGACGTTGTCCTGCACAAACATTTACTTGTCTGCATTTATAAAATTTGAGTCTCCCTCCTCATTTCAGCCCCACATCCTTCTTTCCGTCCACACCACCTTCATCCGGTTCATATATTTTTCTTCTTTCATATTGTTTTAGTGTAAACCTTGTTTTATTATTCCCCACGTCAATACCTTTTTCTTGATAACCATGTCTTAAAAACTCATTCTGGGGCTACCCCTAGTCCCCGGTCCAACACGGCTTTAGATATCTTAAAAACTGTTAACCTGTATACAATCCCATATCAACAGCTTTGATTTGATTAGGATTAGCCGGGTCCATGATATTTCAAGACCCGCACCGGTAGGCACAGCACTACTAAGTATAAATATATAGCGATATGGTTAGATACTCACCATTTCTTTGCACGGTGTATCAGGACAGTCACCATCATGACATGGTGCCATGCACTTGTGCCCACAAGTGGCGCGTGATTTAGTACAACTTTGCTTGCATATCTCACCAGCTGTCTGGCAAACACCTTCATGGCATGTCTTGATACATTTATGACGTCCACACAACAACGCCTTACCACATGCCAAACCACAACTGAAACTCCTGCGAGCATGGAATTGTTTTACGTTGTCCATGTTGTTGTAGGGTACTTAAGTATTAAATGAACATATATTTACTTGAATGCTTATAACTTTTGTATTTGTTCGAAATAGCATAATTTAATGCAATGGTAATGTAATAACTTAAAATACTTCTAAAAATATTGGTAATTAATTGGTACAAAAAATATTTATCATCTGGTCACACTTTAATTTAATTTCACCACGAATCATACGATTCTAATTGTCTTCTCCTTTTTTGTTCTTCTCTACTTCCTAACATCTTTTACAAGCAAATTTAAGTGCAGTTATTTAATTTTCAATAAAAGAAAGTTAAAAGTGAAGTAAAATAGAAGACTTAATCGACTCTTCATTCGATAGCATATTTTTACGGACAACTCAGCTGAGTCGAGGAGTTTGGATTTTGTTCCATCATTAGACGTTTGCTATACCTGCGCTGCTGCGAGCACCTCCACAGCAGGGTGGTTCGAATTTGCATTTTCACCGGCAAAGGTAACATCAATTTTATTAAAGTTCACTAACGCAGTGAACATACTGGTCCTTCGAGCCGTATCTCCTGATCTGGCTTATATCATCATTCGCATAAATCTCCTTCCGCACTCTCGTCTAAAAAGTATTTCCCACCAAAATGTCCGATGCCAGGACCCTCGAATCCAAAGTTCAATTGCAACAGAATCGCTTCGAATTGCTAAAAAGCACCTCTGATCCCATCACGAAATTATCGTCTGCAGAGCTAACAAAAATTAAAATTCAGTCGCGTCTTGATCACTTAGAAAAGACTTCGGAAAGAATTGAACGCGAACACGAGTCAATCTATACCCTAAAGTTTGAGGTTATAAAAGATCATGATTACATTGCCACAAACGCATTTTCAAACATGTACGAAACTTATGATCAGAAAAAGGTATATTTGTTAGAGAAGCTTGCTGAAGTCAACGCAGCTAATCCCCACGATGGTTCTGTTCTCGCTGACACCTCTTTAGTCCCTGCCGCCTCATCCACCAGAGCTCGATTGCCAGAGCTTGTTCTCCCCACTTTTGATGGTAATTTCCGAAATTGGAGATCTTTTAGTGATATGTACACGTCTCTTGTTGGATCAAGCACTGTTCTCGATAACGTAACCAAATTGCAATATTTAAAACGAAGTGTGTCTGGAGAAGCTGAACGTCTGCTAGCCACCTTTGCTATTACCGCTGATAATTTCGTTCCAGCATGGAATAAGTTAGTTTCTCGATACGAAAACAAACGCGTTTTGATCGAGACCCAACTCGAAGCTTTATTCACTTTGAAAAAACTTACGCAACCATCCGCAAAGGGGTTACAAGGTTTGCTATCCACCATTGCCGAGGCATCGTCAGCATTAAAAGCTCTTGGTGCTCCAGTCGAAAGTTGGGATCTCATGATTGTTCATTTGTTAACTCGATGCCTTGACTCAACAACTCGTCAAGCATGGGCGCTTGACCAAGGTGCAGCTTCAACCCCAGCCGACCTTTCCACGGTCACCAAGTTTATCGAAGCTCGAGCAGCTGCACTTGAAACAATGGATCGTCATGACACCGTGAAGCCGCAAACTACGCTCAAAGCAAAGAGTCATACTACAACATCCAAACCAACCCCTGCAACTCCATCATCGCGATGTCCTTTATGCTCTGAGAGTCATAAACTCATTCAATGTCCGACATTTGAGCGGAAATCTCTCTCCGAACGCAAGGATTTTGTGAAAATGAAACATCTCTGTTTCAACTGCCTAGGCCCTCATAACCTAAAAGATTGCTCATCAAGAGGAACGTGCCGCAAGTGCAAACAACGCCATAATACTCTGTTACACACCGCCTCTCCAAAGTCGAACAAATCTACTGTAAACCACGTGACCGCAGATGTTGAAGAAGCACAGTCTTCAGATCTGCAAAATAGCGACTCTCAGTCAACCGAAAGCGACGAGCCAGCCGTTATTAATCATGCCACCGCCGGAGCTTGCCAACGCTCCAATGTTCTACTAGCAACCGCGCTTGTAGAGATTCACGTTAATCATGTGCGTCACGTAGTACGTGCACTAATTGATCCTGGCTCAGAGCTTTCATTCGTCAGTGAGCGAATTGTTCAACTTCTTCGATTAAAACGTTCATCAGCCGCAGTTAGTCTTCTTGGCGTCGGAGCTTCTCATGTATCCACTACTAGCGGAGTGGTATCGGTCAATTTAAACTCGTTAGCTACCAAACGGTATGCGTGCACGGTCACTGCATTCATATTACCCAAACTCACAGCTCTCTTACCATCCAGGGAAACCAATCCAAAGAACTCAATGCTGCAGTATTGCTCACTCGGCTTACTTATCACGTTCTACAAACTCTCAATCTGCCATCTGCCCCTGTATGGCTTCCGACCGACTCGTCACTCACTCTCACCTGGCTCACCAACCACCCCTCAAAGTGGAAGGACTTTGTTGCGAATCGAGTGAGCTTCGTCCAGGAAAAATTTTGGTTCGAATTTGCATTTTCACCGGCAAAGGTAACATCAATTTTATTAAAGTTCACTAACGCAGTGAACAGTATTAGTTCATCGATTTTGTTCCTCGCAAAGTACACATTTTTTTATATTTTTACAAAAAAAATCCGTAATGATTGTTCACTATGTTTGAATCTGCAGGACCTAGCCAAAAGTGTTGTATGTACTGATTATAGTAAATTTTATAAGCTTTCAAATTTTTCAAACCGTTTTCGAATAGCTCAATTTGTTCTTGAGATATACACGATTAAGTGGAGCCATCTTTTTTGTTTTTTGAAATAACGGTAAATCGTAAATATCTCAAAAACGGTACCATTCAAGTAAAAATAACTTTGATTTTCGGAATTAGGAGGTGATTTTACATAGGAATTTCACTATGGCAAAATTGGAATTTGTGATCCAGTGTTATTAAAGGTGACTGTTTTACGCGTTATTTTTCATATTTTGAAATTTTTTTGATCGTATAAAAAAAAAATTATTTGTTTAAAAAAAACTGATTTAAAGTATAATTGTTTAAACAATAAGATCGCATAAAAATACATATAATATAGCAAAAACAATTATCTGTAAGTAAAAAAAAATTCATTGATTTATCTGCAGTAGTTTATGAGAAAATAACTTTTCAATATTATCATGATCTGAAAATGATCAAAAATTCAACCTCCAATAACAATAACAAAGACATGAATTTTGACGAAATATTTTTAGCACGAGGTTAGAGTGTGGCCCACTTATCCAATAGGTAGGTAGGTTCAAGTGGCTGCCGCAGAGGCACACTTAGGCCAGTTTTGAAAGGCCCGTTGTGATACCACCAACACAAGGAAAGTCAGCCCCGGGACCCAGCCATATGGAATATCCCTGAGTTGTTGGGATTTTCCACATAGCAGAATCCCGGGACTGACATTCCTAAACCGACACCGTTACTCCTCCTCGAACCACTTAGATGACTTTATGAAGCCCATCAAGTCCTTTATGTCCCGTTCCGCGATCTGGCTTAGGATATCTAGGAACGGAACTCCCAAAAAGCGCGTTCTCGCGCCACTTAAAGCCGGACAGTTGCAGATGAGGTGCTCCACTGTTTCCTTCTCCTCATCATCTTTGCAACTCCTGCAGCATCGTCGGTAGGGCACACTTAGCCTTTCTGCATGCCTACCAATGAGGCAGTGACCGGTTAATACCCCTATCAATATGCAGATTTCCCTCCTAGTTAGGGCATAAATGCGTCTAGATCTTTGAAGATCCCATTTTGGCCAGGTTTGTTTCGATATCCGACACCCTGGGGATTGCAGCCATCTTTCGTTGGCTTGACGGAGTGTGTGCTCCTACAGCATTAGTTTGCATGTGGCAAACGGCATACCTAAGCGCTCTTTATCCTGAAGAACCTGCTTGGTCGTGCCCCCCCTGGCAAGCTCGTCTGCTTTACAGTTTCCCTCTATGTCCCGGGACCCATATGAGGTTTACGCGGTTCTGTTGGGCCATCTCCTGAAGAGATCCACGACAGCTGAGCGTCAGTTCAGAGTTGAACGTGTATGAGCCAAGGGATTTGTTTGCCGCTTGGCTATCGCTGAAAATAGTGATATCTTGCTTAACCAGGCCGCGGCGTCCAGGATTGCCGAGACTTCCGCCTGGAAGACGCTGCAATGATCAGGTAGTCTGAAGGAGAGTTCAAGGTCCAAATCCCTTGAATAAACCCCTCCTCCAACTCTGCCGTCCAACTTCGAGCCGTCGGTGTATATGGAAGTGCCACCATTTGTTTCGGGACACCAATCCGTCCTCTCCCAGTCTTCTCTGCTGGGAATGTTTATTTTGAAACAGCTATCCCCGACTGTAGTGGTCGCACAACGATCTGTGCTTAGAGGGAGAAAGCTGTAAAGCTGATGACCCAATGTACGCCTGCTTTGCTTGCCTTGCTTTACCTAGGCTTACCTTGCTTTTCTTTGAAAGCTTCTCTGGCCAAATAGAAGCTTCAAAAGCTGTCAAAAATACAGGCTGAGACAAAGAAGCCATCAGCAAGACAAATAGTGAAGCGTGTAAAGCGCTGTCAAATAGAGATTTGGGCTATTCGACGCTTTGAAGCGCTTCAAGCAAGCACAGTAAAGCTGCCACTGGGCTATCTTTCATACTTTTCAGTAGAGTTCAAAAGAATTTTGACATTTCTCGAGGCAAAGCCAGCAAGGCAAGCGTGCATTGGGCCATTACCTTAAGATTCCAGAATACTGGAGTGTCCAATAGTACCCGCAACCCAACTGGAGGTTTCTCTTAGGCGCAGAGCTGATGCCGCCGCTGACCGAAACCCTTCCAGCGTTGTCCTTAGCGCGCCGCTTATACAGATCATATTGGATCTATGGACTTTCCGCAACAGATTCCATACAGCATGATTGGGCGAATGATGGCCGTGTAGATCCAACTGCATACTCTAGGGCTGAGCGCCCATTTTTTGCCAATGGCTCTTTTGCATGTGCCCAGGCGCGTGCCATCTAGTTCTGGTAGGCTTAGTGGCGGTATTTTGTACCGGTTGGTGAAGAGGACAAGTTCCACTTTCCCCGGGTTGATACTAAGTCCGCAGCGAGAGGACCACCTCGAAACCTCTCGCAGTGCTACTTGCATCAGTTCAAACAAAGTTTGTGGGAACTTGGCTCTGAATGCAATGCCTGTCTGCGTATGCCACTATCTTCCCGCCTCCCCAGCTTGTGTCACGTAGCAACGAGTTGACTGTGAGGTTCCTTAAAAGCGGGGAAAGAACACCACCCTGGGGCGTTCCCCTTGTGACATAGCGTGATAACTCAACCGTACCAAGTGAAGAAGCTATTTTCCTTCCTCTTAGAAGTTGGTCAATTAAACCAGTTAGAGGTCTATCTACGCCCAGATTAGTTAGAGCGGAGTTGATCGCCTCCGGGCTTATATTGTTGAAAGCCCCCTCAATGTCTAAGAAGGCCACGAGACAGTAGTCCTTTTCACACAGCGCCTTCTCAATGACAGATACTAGGCTGTGCAGAGCAGTTTCTGTTGATTTACTCTTGGTGTATGTATGCTGATAGCTAGAGATAAGGTTGCTATCAATAGTCGTTTAGAGGTAGTCGCTTAGTATCCTCTCAAAGGTTTTGAGTACAAAGGACGAGAGACTGATTGGTCTGTAATCTTTTGGCTCGTAGTGGGATGCCTTCCCAGCCTTAGGGATAAACACTACCGTGGCTCTTCTCCAGGAGCCCGGAATGTGGTTGAGAGCCAGGCAGGCTGTGAAGAGAAATACCAGCCATTTAGCTGATGTCTCCAACGTGTTTATAAGTTGCGCGGGGATAATCCCGCAGCCTTATACGGTTCAAAGCTCCACCTTACCCTTTCCACAGTGATGGGTATATTTACTGCCAGGTTTGTTGCAGATGCTAGTGGTGCGTTATGCAGATTCCCCGGAAAATGTGTATTCAAGAGCAGCTCAAGGGTTTCCTCTTCCGTGCTGGTCCAGGATCCGTCAGGTTTTCGCAAATAGCTGATGGCTGTTCGACTTTTCGAGAGGACTCGTCTAAGTCTCGCTGTGTCGTCCACCTTTTCGACGCCAGTGCAGAAATTTCTACACGAGGTCCTCTTCGCCTGTCTCAGAGCTTTTTGTAGGCCCTTAGTTTAGCTTTATATTCGTGCCAGTGAGGCTCAGAGCCGAGGGTCTTGGCCTTGTTAAATTGTTTCCGGCATGATTTGCGGAGCGAGTCCAAATCGTAGGACCACCAATGTTGCCTGTGTTTACCGCGTGGTTTTGGCACTGGACAAGCCTGTCCTAGAGCATTTGAGAGCGCCGATGTAAATGTAGTAACAAGATCCTCCAGCTCCTCTACTGATGAGGGTGCTTGTGAGGGCAGTACTGGCAGGTCCCTGTCTAATATTTCATTGTGTAAAAGCCAATTAGTGTTACGTGGATTGCGCTTCATGATAGGTTGTTCTACAATAAAGTCTAGAACCATTTCTATGTAACTGTGGTCGGAGAATGAATGTTCTTCCAGAACCCCCCATTTTCTGACCCACTCATAAGCGCCTTCACTACAGATAGTGAGGTCTATGACCTCCCTGCGGGTCTTAGTGACCATTGGACATGGTGAGCATTAGCGTCCGCTCCAATAATAAGATTACCTGTGCAGAAATTTGACACCAGGTCTTTCACCTCCGTTTGTGGTGGGGGTTCTTCGGCGTCGTAGGGCATATAGACCGACGCCACCGTCAGGCGGGTGCTGTCGACCGTTAGACTGATAGCGGCAATATCACCATTGGTGTAGTTAGGTAGGAGACAGGAGTTCAACTCAGACTTGACCAAAATACACGTTCTGACATTGCTCTCCTCGCTGGCTCGAATGAGCTTGAAGCCCTTAGTCCCCAATCCGCAGATTCTCGAGCTATTGACCCAGGGTTCTTGGATGAGGACCACATCCACGTCGCCTTTAGAAAGACGACTACTTAAAGCAGCCGAGGCCACTTTAGATTTGTGCAAATTAATCTGAACATGAGAGCGCACAGACTTCCTTGCCGTCCCCATATCGTCGAGGTTTGCTCCATCCCGGAGGTTGCCTATCAACGACGAGTTGTTCCGATTAACTGCCCGATGTGGCGTTGCAGGAGTCCTGCTGCCTGTAGCGTTAGATGTTAATCGCTCAGCTTTGGCTGCTACCACCGTGACGTCGAGGACTTCCTCGTCCTGTAGTCTGTCCTCCATCTCCGAGTTGCTCACAGCACTATCGCCAAGGGACGTGGCGGATAACATGCTTTCCGCATCGGAATCCTCCGCTTCCTCTTCTGGCATTTCGTCTTCCGGTTCCCCCGGAGCAGCCGAGAAGGATCCGCCGTTGTCCGCTTAGCTGCGTTGGCAACCGCACTGGTGCTAGCTCCCATCAAGTCAATCTTATTCGATAGAGGGTTGGTTGATCGACTCGTAGTTGCCATCGCTGTCGATCCCCCCCTTGATTGTGGAACGGAGGTTGTCCTCCGGCGTTGTTGTTGCTTTCTCGCCTGCGTTGTTTGTTTTTTAGATTTTTCGTTATTATTTAGGTTATTTGAGTTCATCTTGTTCGTACGACCCATCGCCGGACAAGGCCAGCTTAGGGTCAAGGGAAGAGTAGGGGAAATTGTGTCGTCCGCCGCGGTAGAGCCCCGTACCGCGGTAATGCCATGCTTACTCTCTGAGGCGACCCGGTGTCAGAGGGGCTCCGTTCAAATACAGCCACGATTTGCCTCCCGGCTGTAAACGTCCAATGGGCACGGTTTCGCATAACACCCTGGATTGGGAGGGGGAAGATCTTTGTCGTCGCGCCAGAGAGGCTAGGCTGCTCTCGTGATGAAGTGCCGTACGGAGCTATGATCACAAGGGCAGCGTAGCCCTGTGGCTATCGACTTAAGCGCTCGTACCGCGGCAAGGTATCTGCCCTTCACTTATCCAATGAAATGACAAGTTTCAAAATCGGCGGGGCTTTGAAAAAAACAAAAATTTTGTGCACACTTCACATGGCTTCACCCTATACTCTCTCACTATCAAAAGTGAAAATATTAAGCCTTTCCACTCCTCAACAATCGACTATCAGCAAGAAATCCACAATCTACAGCAAAACTTAGATGAATTTAAAAAGCAGCAGCTCAAATTAAAAGGGTTGGAATTCCATCATATGACAGGTCACACATCGTTAATAGTATCCATAGTAATTATAATTATTTTATTAATATTATACATTAAATTCATTCCGAAAAAACAACCTAATGTAAAAATTCATTTCGAATCACCATTAAATAATAATGCAAGATGTTTAAAAAAAAAAAAAAAATGGGAGCATATTTAATTTGAATAAATTCCATTCATTTAGTTAAATTTAAATTTTCACGAAAATTAAGCATATAATTATAATCAATTAAAAACCACTATTGTCGGTTGCAAGATGTTTAATTATTATTAAACATGTTATTTTATTTTTACATATACATAAACAATTGCACATTTATATATGTCTGCTTGTTGTAAGTGCCACAAATGCACACAAAGCAATTAAAAATTAATATCATAAAAAAGTACATAAATAAATATTTTATTATAATATGTATTTTATACCAAATGTTTATCATTTAGCGCAAAAATATATATACACGAAAATAAGTGTACGCTAGAACGAGTTTTAGAAATATATATAAGCACTCAAATAATTTTAGGAAAATAATGAATACAGTCCACTTAATTGAAAGAAATATTGTAAAAATAAATACATATCTATTTTTGCCCGTGGCAGTATGTTCAATGAACATGCTAAGCTACATACATACATACACACTTACAATAATTCCTAAAATACATAGAACACACAAGATCGATTTGCTACACACAAACATTTATAAATCAATGATATGCTAGATGCAGCTAGCGATTGTATTCAAACGGATATTTTTAATCTCCAAAATAGAAATACATAGAAGTAATAAAAAAACAATGAAATTCACAAAGACCAACTGATCGAAAAACTATGATTAGAATCAGTCCCTTTTTTAATTGCTCTTTTGTTACTTCACACAAACACTTATAATTAAACAGGAACATAGATTTAAGATTTTGTATATAAACTTCTGTAAATATATGAATAAAGTTAGTCGTCTTACAAACTACTCAATTAGTTGATTTAATTTCAGCACACTGTCAGCTTCCCACCACCAGTGGTAAGGGGTTGTCAGTTTATAACATTAAATACATGGCGTGTTTTTAAATCTTTTTAGAGGGGGTAAATTACAAATTCTGGTTAGGTCAAAAAAAGTTTGAGGATTTTCTAGCTTTTTTCTTTAACCATAACTTAGCAATATTTAAGACACTTTATATGGATTTTTTATTTGATTTAAAGAAAAAATATATATGGATTTTTCCAGTGGCGTGCCTACGTGTTTCAATCAAGGCAAGCCCCAGTCTTTATAACCCCAACAAAAGCACATACTGCTGCCAAATAACATTTCAGACGAAGAAGAAGAGTTCAGGATAGATATTTATCGACTTTTGCATCTGATATTTATCGACTTTCGGATCTGCATAATATTATGCTTAAAGTGTTTGGTATTAAATTTTGGGAGAAAAAAATTATCCTGATTTTCACAACTTCGTACAAAAAAACCATTTTTAAAATCAAAATTTTTTCAAAAATCGTAAAAATTCGACAAAATTTCGACTTTGGCCAGCTATTGCTCAGCGATGGTTTGACCTATCACTACATTTTATACGTCGTTAGAATCGTATTTTAATTTTCTTTCGAACAAGCTATTGCTTCCGTTCTTCGCTTTTGTACGTTTGGCGAAACGATTTTTTGAATGAAGTGATACCTAAAAAACACAAAATTACCGATATCTCGAAAACCTGCCCATACAAAATTTTTTTAAAAATATGTTCACAGCTCAGCATACCAGTGCCAATTCACCCATATGTATGAATCTCTTGGTATTTTTTCAAATTAATTATTTATAAACTAGTGTAATTTTTGAGTAGAGCGCTTTGCACGTTAACATTGTAGATATGTGTATACATATCCAGTTTGGCTTTACAGCTTATAGTAACAACAGCACGAAGCTGGCTTCGTAGTTGCATACAAAATTTCTTCCAAATTCAAAAAAACAGATGCTTCACAAAGAGATTTTAGTAAGGGATTTGAAAGCCAGGTAAAAGCCAATAAGTAAAAGCGAGATGGCCATCATCGCCTAGGCGGTTCAAGGCTATTTTAAGTAAGAAAGTAAGAGATGGCATCATACGCGCTCAAATATTTGCATGTTAATTGTTATGCTATCAGCCGACAGGTGGCAGGAAGAGCGGTAGGTATATGTTTATGCTATTGGCAGTTAGTGAAACCAAATGTAAACGTTAAAAAAGAAATTGTTACGATACATTTTTGAAACATATTGTAGCTCATAGAGGATTAGCTAGGCAAGCCGGGCTTTTCGGATTATATGGAAGGCACGCCACTGGATTTTTCTATTCAATTTTTTCTAGACTTGTTTGGGGCTCGGGTTGCAAATCTGCCCTTTTAAAAGTTAATACATATGTACATATGAGTAGAAATCAGTTGTTGCCTTAAGTAAAATTTAAGACGACCGCTGAACCACTTGATTTAGTTCAAAATTTAAGTACATATTAAATATGTTGTCGATTTTTATATTTTAAATAGGGAGTCTATCAGCAACTTTGTCTCAAACGGTAGAAATCACTAAAATTTATAGAAGTAATCTACCGAAGCTCGATAAATAGACTACTGTGTTTGAAAAAATTTCGCAACTTCAATCTTATATCATCAAAAATTAGACAAAAAAAAACCCAAATTGAATAAGCGGTTATCGCATTTCTATAATGGGTGGTATGTATGCATATTTATGACCTAAAATTATTATTTTATATGGCTTTCCGTCAACTAAAAATATTCACAGCAATTTTTTTTTCTCGAAAATAGAGATCACAAACATAAAAATTTTAATAAAGTCAAGATAAGAAATATTTATATATTGAAAAAATAAAAACAATTTTCAATGATAAAAAATAAAAAAAATTTGGTCGATAGCTGTACTTGAACCATTAACCGCTCGACCACTACCCCCGACGCTTCCCACTGGGCTATGGCTTTATGTATAAATTGGGGGGGGGAAGGGCGGGGGGGATTCCATACTCCCCTCAGAGAGCTTCGGACTATAGTCCTAGCGTTCCTGAGTGGCGTGCTGGCGTGCCCCTTGGCATCACACCTGACACCTTAATCAGGGAGCGGGGGAATGTGGCAATCCTCGGTTTCCCTGTAAATAATTGATGTGGGGGGGAGGGGGGGATTCCTTACTCCCCTCAGAGTGCTTTGAACTGGAGTCCTAGCGTTTCTGAGTGGCGTATTTGAGTCCCCTTGCATTTGACTCGGCACATCAATCAGGGGCGGGGGAGCGTACTCCACGGCCACCCGGTATGAAGTGTCCGCGCCTAATACCATATTCTATATAATACCTTATATTGTTATTTATCAGGCCTGGATTTCCCTTCGGGGTTGGTTAGGACTAGTCCTGAACCAATCCCGAGGGGAAATACCCGTACCTATGCGTCCTTCGGGATTTGTGGAGAGAGAACCCTCCACCAATCCCGATGGAGCTTTTAGAAAGGAAGGTTTGCCCTTGGCGGAGAAGGGAGTTCCATAAGCCAGGATGGCTTTTTGGGGATTCTACCCGCTTGCCCCTTTGATACCCTCTGTAGGGAAGGGAGTTGTTAACTCCAGCTTACCTATAAGAGTATGACTTTTGGTGGCGTAATTCGCCTAACATACTGATATGGATATAAAGCGATGCAGAATTCTAATTGTAAATAGGTCACAGGTAATGAGACGAATGAACAATGTCAGGCATATTATTGGCATGTACTTTATATATCTGACATGCGGGTATGTGTGGTTGTTCGCTGCTGGCTTTGGTATGCTATGTGCGGGTGGTTGTTCGCTGCGCGTGGTGATCGCGAGGCCCATGCTGTGTGCGGGTGGTTGTTCGCTGTGCGTGGTGATCGCGAGGCCTATGCTGTGTGCAGAGGGGAAAGGAAGAGTTTTGTACACTTTTTCCCCATATATTTTAAATCGCGAAAAAGTGAAAATTTCAAAACTCAACAACTCCATAAGTATGAGCTCTTTAAACACGCCCTTATCTCATCCGCTCTCGTGCCCCGTGAAATGCCGGTAGTATCTGTCCAAAAATCTCCGCAAAATAGGACCGATACACACCTCAAAACTAGTTCATTGTGGCGGATATCTCTCAGGGTTCTGTCAGCAGCCTCTACTGCTTTTCGGTTGCCATCGTGCATTCATCCCATATTACCAACAGACAGTCGCGAATAATGCAAGCCTTTTCACTATTCCGTGATACGTTACAGGCTGGGTGTTCATGGCTATCCAAGTCTATGGGAATTTTGAACATTGTGTGAGCACTTTTACCACCAGGTAACAAAGTTGCTGCGATGCCAGATGAAGCGACTGCCAAAGCTATTTTGCCTTGAACGCGGATCTTTGCTAG
Source organism: Campiglossa producta (assembly GCA_964058755.1). Classification (NCBI taxonomy): domain Eukaryota; kingdom Metazoa; phylum Arthropoda; class Insecta; order Diptera; family Tephritidae; genus Campiglossa; species Campiglossa producta. The sequence continues at coordinate 2,122,068 of CAXKVI010000007.1, forward strand.
CATCCAAAAACAAAATCTCGCCTAGACCGTTGTCAACACTATGACAAACAAGCTCGAATATATTTTTTTGCTCATCCGTGAAATGTTGAATGCCGTTCGGCAACGTGTCCGCAAGTTCTGTAGGATTATACGATATTTCGCTGGCGTGCTCTCTGTTCACGCGTTCACCGTCTATACTTGGTTCAGGCAAGCCGTATTGAGAACCCAAGTTTCCTCCCATTGACAAAACTGTGTTTTGAATTTCGGTAAGACCGTAACCGTTATTTTGATCTGAAAAAGAACGAAACCGAAACCGTTTCAAAAGCCGGAACTGGTTCCAAACGGTTTTGAATTTTTTTATGTCTCGTTAGAGGTTATGATAACCTGTTGGTATATCGTCGACATTAGTTTTTTTTATACCTTTCATAAACATGAAATGGTATTATAACTTTGGTCCGATGTTTGTAAGTATGAGAAGAAGAAGAGATAGACCCATCAATAAGTATACCGAAATGATCAGGATGACGAGATGAGTCGATTTAGCCATGTCCGTCTGTCCGCCTGTCTGTTTGAACGCAAACTAGTCCCTCAGTTTTTGAGATATTTGGCGGCCACCTTTTTCCAATATAGGAATCATTTGTCGGAACCAGCAAGATCGAACCGATATTACATATAGCTCCCATACAATCGATTGTTCCGATAAACGGATTTTGGGCTATAACTCCTGTAAATAAAGAGGTAGGAACGTGAAATTTTGTAAGTGTTGCTCTTTTTGTATGCGAAATATCGATGTTGAAAATCATTGAGATGGCATAAATATTTCACATAGCTCCCATACAATCGATTATTCCGATAAACGGGTTTTGGGCTATAACTCCTGTAATTAAACGCGTAGGAACGTGAAATTTTGGAGGTATCGCTATTTTCATATGTGAAATATCGATGTTGAAAATCATATTGAAAAAATAAAAACAATTTTCAATGATAAAAAATAAAAAAAATTTGGCCGATAGCTGTACTTGAACCATTAACCGCTCGACCACTACCCCCGACGCTTCCCACTGGGCTATGGCTTTATGTATAAATTGGGGGGGGGGAAGGGCGGGGGGGATTCCATACTCCCCTCAGAGAGCTTCGGACTATAGTCCTAGCGTTCCTGAGTGGCGTGCTGGCGTGCCCCTTGGCATCACACCTGACACCTTAATCAGGGAGCGGGGGAATGTGGCAATCCTCGGCTTCCCTGTATAATGTGGCCATGCGCAACGCCACGCATACCTAAATAATTGATGTGGGGGGGAGGGGGGGATTCCTTACTCCCCTCAGAGTGCTTTGAACTGGAGTCCTAGCGTTTCTGAGTGGCGTATTTGAGTCCCCTTGCATTTGACTCGGCACATCAATCAGGGGCGGGGGAGCGTACTCCACGGCCACCCGGTATGAAGTGTCCGCGCCTAATACCATATTCTATATAATACCTTATATTGTTATTTATCAGGCCTGGATTTCCCTTCGGGGTTGGTTAGGACTAGTCCTGAACCAATCCCGAGGGGAAATACCCGTACCTATGCGTCCTTCGGGATTTGTGGAGAGAGAACCCTCCACCAATCCCGATGGAGCTTTTAGAAAGGAAGGTTTGCCCTTGGCGGAGAAGGGAGTTCCATAAGCCAGGATGGCTTTTTGGGGATTCTACCCGCTTGCCCCTTTGATACCCTCTGTAGGGAAGGGAGTTGTTAACTCCAGCTTACCTATAAGAGTATGACTTTTGGTGGCGTAATTCGCCTAACATACTGATATGGATATAAAGCGATGCAGAATTCTAATTGTAAATAGGTCACAGGTAATGAGACGAATGAACAATGTCAGGCATATTATTGGCATGTACTTTATATATCTGACATGCGGGTATGTGTGGTTGTTCGCTGCTGGCTTTGGTATGCTATGTGCGGGTGGTTGTTCGCTGCGCGTGGTGATCGCGAGGCCCATGCTGTGTGCGGGTGGTTGTTCGCTGTGCGTGGTGATCGCGAGGCCTATGGTGTGTGCAGAGGGGAAAGGAAGAGTTTTGTACACTTTTTCCCCATATATTTTAAATCGCGAAAAAGTGAAAATTTCAAAACTCAACAACTCCATAAGTATGAGCTCTTTAAACACGCCCTTATCTCATCCGCTCTCGTGCCCCGTGAAATGCCGGTAGTATCTGTCCAAAAATCTCCGCAAAATAGGACCGATACACACCTCAAAACTAGTTCATTGTGGCGGATATCTCTCAGGGTTCTGTCAGCAGCCTCTACTGCTTTTCGGTTGCCATCGTGCATTCATCCCATATTACCAACAGACAGTCGCGAATAATGCAAGCCTTTTCACTATTCCGTGATACGTTACAGGCTGGGTGTTCATGGCTATCCAAGTCTATGGGAATTTTGAACATTGTGTGAGCACTTTTACCACCAGGTAACAAAGTTGCTGCGATGCCAGATGAAGCGACTGCCAAAGCTATTTTGCCTTGAACGCGGATCTTTGCTAGCATCCAAAAACAAAATCTCGCCTAGACCGTTGTCAACACTATGACAAACAAGCTCGAATATATTTTTTTGCTCATCCGTGAAATGTTGAATGCCGTTCGGCAACGTGTCCGCAAGTTCTGTAGGATTATACGATATTTCGCTGGCGTGCTCTCTGTTCACGCGTTCACCGTCTATACTTGGTTCAGGCAAGCCGTATTGAGAACCCAAGTTTCCTCCCATTGACAAAACTGTGTTTTGAATTTCGGTAAGACCGTAACCGTTATTTTGATCTGAAAAAGAACGAAACCGAAACCGTTTCAAAAGCCGGAACTGGTTCCAAACGGTTTTGAATTTTTTTATGTCTCGTTAGAGGTTATGATAACCTGTTGGTATATCGTCGACATTAGTTTTTTTTATACCTTTCATAAACATGAAATGGTATTATAACTTTGGTCCGATGTTTGTAAGTATGAGAAGAAGAAGAGATAGACCCATCAATAAGTATACCGAAATGATCAGGATGACGAGATGAGTCGATTTAGCCATGTCCGTCTGTCCGCCTGTCTGTTTGAACGCAAACTAGTCCCTCAGTTTTTGAGATATTTGGCGGCCACCTTTTTCCAATATAGGAATCATTTGTCGGAACCAGCAAGATCGAACCGATATTACATATAGCTCCCATACAATCGATTGTTCCGATAAACGGATTTTGGGCTATAACTCCTGTAAATAAAGAGGTAGGAACGTGAAATTTTGTAAGTGTTGCTCTTTTTGTATGCGAAATATCGATGTTGAAAATCATTGAGATGGATAAATATTTCACATAGCTCCCATACAATCGATTATTCCGATAACCGGTTTTGGGCTATAACTCCTGTAATTAAACGCGTAGGAACGTGAAATTTTGGAGGTATCGCTATTTTCATATGTGAAATATCGATGTTGAAAATCATCGAAATGAGATAAATATTTCACGGAGCTCCCATACAATCGATTGTTCCGATAAACCGATTTTGGGAGGTAGGAACGTTAAATTTCGTAACTATTGCTATTTTAGAATGTGGAATGTCTATGTTAAAAATCAAGGAGATTGGACCAATATAACACATCGCCCCATATAATAGATAGGCTGTACTGGGATCAAACAGTGAAAATCGCGACGCTTATTCATGAAAGGTATTTAGCCTTCGGCACAGCCGAAGACAGCTTTCCTTACTTGTTTTGTTTAAGAATGCGATTCTGTCAAACGTATCATCTGCACTTGGTGCGAAAGTTCGCCCATCAAGAAGAAGAAGCGCGCTATTATTCAAATCTCGGCTAGAGTCATCACTATCGACGCAAATTCGTACAGGCCAACACGACCAGGTGCTGAGCATTTCAAAACAGCTTGTCGATCTAACAATGCATTTCTGCAATTTAATATGCATGCATAGAATGTACATATCCATATTAATACCCTCATAACGTATACCTATTTCTAAATATTTTATTATTATTTTAAAAGACGTTAATAACAATAATTTTTTTCGCCTTTTTTCGAGGTTGGTCAACTTTGGCGCTATCCCTATGCAGTATGTTGTAACGAGGTGTAGTCCTGCCCAACGCGTATTTTTCCTTAACCTAAATTGTCATCAATATCTTCTAACGGGAGTCCAAGGAAACTAGCAGTTTCAATAGGGTTGGACCAAAGAAAGATTTGTTTACAACAATGGAATTGTTGTTTTACGGCTTTTTGGTACTAAACTTCATTGTAATTGCAAGCTTGAAGCCAAGAAATAATGAGTTTTTGTTTTTCAACAATATCATTATTGCTATTGGTATTTTTAATTTTAATAATTCATATTAGTAATTAAAAATTTTTGTTAGAATAGAAAAAGTAAGTTTTTGGGTCACACGCCATAGCTTCATAGATCGATTTCGGGAGTTGCTAGTTCCACTCATCAGTATGATTTAGCCAACGCGTCTCTAACCTACCGGCTAGTTACGTGGGTGTTAGAAGAGTATGCTTTAAGAAGCCTATACAAACATTGAATACCATTTTTGCTGTTGAATACCATTCAAGCAACGTGAGAAACTGTCTTTTAAAACAAAAGCTGTAATTAGGCGCTCGCAAGCATAAGTATACGATGGGATCGTAGTAGATGCACCTGGGATGAGCGTTCAAGAGGCCTGAGTTCTATTCTCGGTGAAGTCAATATAAAAACTCTGAAAAATATTTTTTTATGTAAATGTAACACTTATTTTAGTTAGCTATGGTTGGAGTTTTAGCTCACTTGTCATGGTACTGAAGAAAAGTACAGTTACTTTTACAATTCTTTCATATTTGTTTTTGCTTATTTTTGCTTTCCTGTTTCAAATCAATTAGACACCGATTTAGCGCACTCACACGTGCTTTGCGTTTACTTGTGATTGGTTAAGCGAATAACAAAAATTTATGTTGGTAATATTTAATTTATGACCTTAAGTTAAGTTTTTGTGAATATGGCTAGAGGTAAGTGCTGTTCAGTTGAACAAAGAAAAATAATATGGAATATTTACCTAAATATAAACCTAAATTTAAAAAACGGACCAATCAAGTGAAAATTTCCAGAATAGTGCAGTTTGCGCGAAAAATGGTATACAATGCCATCAAAGATGTGAAGAGGAATGTTAATTTGTTAAAACAAAAGAAAATTCGCAAAGCCCCGCCACGCAAAACTTCCCCCCGCGAGGATGAAACAATTGTTACAAAAAGTCGAACGGATCCCTTTAAGTCTTCGCGAGCGATTGCGGCTTAAGAAAGGACAGAATTGGGCTTAGTTGTGTCCAGCAAACTCGTGTGAAGACGCCTAAACGAAACAAATTTGTAAGGACGCATAAGCAGAAAAAAACCGCTCCTATCAAAAAAAAATATTAAGGAGCGTTTGTCATTCGCGCGTAGGCCACAGAATTTTGGAAACGGGTACTTTTCACTGATGAAACTAAAATAAACCTCATCGGCCCTGATAGCAGAACATTCTTACATCGTGAAAAGAACCAACAAACGAATCCAAGGTACACAAAAAAGACGGTGAAGCACGGCGGTGGAAATTTAAAAGCTTGGGCGTAATTTTCTTGGCGCGGGGTTGTACCGCTGGTCAAGATAGAAGGGAATATGGATAAAAACATGTATCTTGACATACTCAAGAGTAAGAGGGACCCCAAACATACTGCAAGAGTGGTCAAAAACTGGATTTCGCAGGAACAGATCACTCAGCTCGATTGGCCAGCTCAAAGTCCGGACCTGAATCCAATTGAAAATTTGTGGAATGATGTTAAGACTTGGTAAAGCCATGTGAAGTGTGTACAAAATTTTGGTTTTTTTTCAAAACCCCGCCGATTTTGAAACTTGTCATTTCTCGTGCTAAAAATATTTCGTCAAAATTAGTGTCTTTCTTATTGTTATTGGAGGTTGAATTTTTGATAATTTTCAGATCATGATAATATTGAAAAATTATTTTCTCATAAACTACTGCAGATAAATCAATGACTTTTTTTTACTTACAGATAATTTGTATGTATGTTATGAGTTTGTGGTCATTAATTTGAGAATCTTTGAAACTTTGGTGGACTTTTGACCGTTTTGGGAATAATTTTTCTTAAATTATTCTATGTTTTTTATTATTAGTGAACAAGATGGAAAAGTAACAACAATTACAAGCTACCATGATTACGTAATTTCGGCCTTGCTCAAGGGCACTTATCAAATGGCTTTGTGTTTAGAAATTTTTCATCACCTTTTGTTGGTCATCGAACCAAGAACCAAGGGGATTAGGAATTTCTAAGCCCGCAGTGTGTACCTCTTACACCAAGCTGGGTTGAAATTATTGCCAGCTTATATCCATCATGTTCACCTAGTATGTATTCATTTTATTGGTTTTTTGTTTTTATACTACCTTATCGACAACTAGAGCGACATCAATCGGCCGCCATTTATACTAGCAGTGTCAAGGATTTTAGTGCACCCCGTGATCATTTTTACTGACAGCTGCAGCTTATTTTCACAGGGTGGCTTTTTTCGCTGTGTCCTGCGATTAATATGTATGTATGTTATGAGTTTGTGGTCATTAATTTGAGAATCTTTGAAACTTTGGTGGACTTTTGACCGTTTTGGGAATAATTTTTCTTAAATTATTCTATGTTTTTTATTATTAGTGAACAAGATGGAAAAGTAACAACAATTACAAGCTACCATGATTACGTAATTTCGGCCTTGCTCAAGGGCATTTATCAAATGGCTTTGTGTTTAGAAATTTTTCATCACCTATTGTTGGTCATCGAACCAAGAACCAAGGGGATTAGGAATTTCTAAGCCCGCAGTGTGTACCTCTTACACCAAAAAAAAAAAAAAAAAAAAAAAAAACTAATGGCGGCGATATACCTACAGGTTATCATCATAACCTCTAACGAGATTTTTAGCCGAGCTTCTCTTTCCAACTTGTGGTGTGTTGCTTTTTGAGTTTTTCCTACAAGTTGGCGGGACCTACAGTTTTTTGCCGACTCCGAACGGCACTTGCAAAGCAAATGAATTTTTTGCTGAGAAGCTTCTCATGGCAGAAATACACCCGGAGAGTTTGCCAAACTACTGCCGAGGGGCGACCCCGTTTTAGAAAAATTATTTTTCTAAATAATGTTTGATGTTACTTTTGCCGGGCATCGAACCGCCACGACTTGGTGTAGAAGGCCGAACACTTAGCCGCTACACCACGGCGGCCGCCTCTTACACCAAGCTGCGTTGAAATTATTGCCAGCTTATATCCATCATGTTCACTTAGTATGTATTCATTTTATTTGTTTTTTGTTTTTTATACTACCTTATCGACAACTAGAGCGACATCAATCGGCCGCCATTTATACTAGCAGTGTCAAGGATTTTAGTGCACCCCGTGTTCATTTTTACTGACAGCTGCAGCTTATTTTCACAGGGTGGCTTTTTTCGCTGTGTCCTGCGATTAACATGTATGTATGTTATGAGTTTGTGGTCATTAATTTGAGAATCTTTGAAACTTTGGTGGACTTTTGACCGTTTTGGGAATAATTTTTCTTAAATTATTCTATGTTTTTTATTATTAGTGAACAAGATGGAAAAGTAACAACAGTTCACTAAAAAAAAGCCACCTTTAATAATAAAAAAAAAAATTTTGTCCATTCATACCATTCCAAAGATATTGCATTTTTGTGTCACCCCTTGCGATGATATTGTTAAAATAATGATATTTAAAATTTTTTTTTAAACAAATAACATTTTTTTTTCGTTCTGCATACTCAAAAAAAATTGAAAATATGTCAAATAGTGCGAAAAACGGTCATCTTTGGTAATAAAAAAATGTTTGTCCTTTCATACCAATCCACAGATTTCTTATTTTTTGTCACCCTTTGCGCTCTCCCAATGCGTTGCACATAGCCCGTTGGGTGGTGTGCTGAACAATAGTGTTCTGCATTGGTCGTTGTTATCAAGCTATTTTCAATTATAACGTACATACATATCTACATTTAGCAGAATGTATGAGCATAGGAAATAATAAAAAGGGATAACGTTTTTAAGTCTATATTTTATATCTGTATTAGTTGTAAGATATAAGGAAACAAGTAAGGAAGTCTAAGTTCGGGTGAAACCGAACATTACATACCCAGCTGTGCACATAAAGTGGGCGTGATCGTTCACCGATATTTCTTATTTTCTGTGGTAGTACTCTACATAAACATAACATGCCTGGTACCTAGTTTCGTAAATCTATCTCACACCGTTCTGAAGTTGTTAGCAGTCGAATTTAAAAATTGCTTGACTCATAAGTGGGCGGTGCCACGCCCACTTTCCAAAATTTTGAAATAATGATGTAAAGAATATGAAAGTTGATGTATGTACCAAATTATATTATTATAGCGAAATCAGTTAATTAGATATGGACTTTTCAATATTTCCACCTCCTTTCAATATAAATTTTATGAAAAAGTAGGCGTGGTCGCGAAGCGATTTCGTTTATTTTCTATAGCTGAATTTACCACAACAATAGTATGTCCTCTACTAAATTTCGTTATACTAGCATAAACTGTTCTGAAGTTATTAAGAGTCAAAATTTTAAAATTTCTTCAAATATACGTGGGCGGTACCACGCCCCCTTTTAAAATTTTTTTATAAAATCGGCCTTAGAACATCTAAATCAATACATATTGCAAATTTTATCATTGTAGCTGCTTCTAATATTGAATTAACCCATTTTATACGTTTTTCGAAATTTTCGATATCGAAAAAGGGGCGTGGTTATGGTCCGATTTTACCCATTTTCAATAGCAATCTATTCTGAACCCAAATAAGTACGCATGCCAAATTTGGTGAAGATATCTCATTATTTGCTCAAGTTATCGTGTTAACGGACAGACGGACGGACGGACGGACGGACGGACATGGCTCAATCAAATTTTTTTTCGATCCTGATCATATTGATATATGGAAGTCTATATCTATCTCGATTCCTTTATACCTGTACAACCAACCGTTATCCTAACAAAGTTATAATACCCTGTGTACAAGTACAGCTGGGTATAAAAAGGTAATTGTTTCACAATACGTAAACGTACATATTCAATACATAGGTACCCAGCCAGCAAGGTACCGTACATTTTACGAACATTGCGATTTACGAGCTATTCTCGAATAAAAAAACAATAACAAAAGAAGATTTTCTGTCACGTCAAACAAAAAAATTAAAATAAAAAATTTCAAACAAAAAATTTTGAACGAAAATTTTCAAACTGATATTTTAAAAGTAAGTATGCTTGTAAAATATCTAATTAAAAACACAAATAACATAAAATATATCTTTTAAATTATTACTAGCGTGCTGGAAGGTGGATTTGCGGAAAAAGAAAAAGGGACAGAGAAAGTAGCTGCTATTCTGGGATCTCGGGATGCCCTCTGGGTTGTATGACCTAATATGATGCCTAATATGTAAACCAATATCAGTATGTACTTACACGCTGGCAAAAAGGTACACAATTTTATTATTTAATAAAAAAACTTTATACCTAAAATTTAGGTTTGTTTATTTGTATTATTTTTCGCATTGAAACCAGTCGGTAAGGCAGTCTAGAAAGTCGGTTTTTCTATCGAAAATTAATTGTTTACGAGTACATTTACGATAAAAAAACGGACGTAAAAAGATTCATATACGAGTGCTTTTTCGATACTTTTACGACAATCGTAGGCAAAAAACATTTCAGAGCGAAACCGGATTCGTAGGCGAATCGTAAACGGATATCATAAACGATATTTTATCAGAGTTTTCTTCGAGAAATCGTCAGTTAACGAGCTCGTTTACGATGATTTTGCTGGCTGGGTACATACATACATATTTAACAATATGTTTGTTACAAATTAACCTGACATATTCCACCATAACTTGTACAAAATGGATTAAAAATTGTTCAGAGTAATTTTTTGTTTTTCGTTGCCTACAAGCAAATAATATTTTCCACACTTGATTCATCACTTGAGAAAATTTGACTTCGAATCTTTTTGTTAAACATTGGTTGAGAATGATGGAATTGCCGTGTGTTTTTTATTGCTATGGCTTTACTTGTGCGATTTTGAAATTCCTTTTCATGAGCGTCGTGATCCACTTGGGAGCAAAAATCGAAATCTATTGCCTGAAACGCATTTTCTGCCCATTCAAAAAGACTTCGAGCGTCGCGTATGTGATTTTCCGCAATACGCTTCATACTTGCTTTTCGTGCCAGCCTTTTGACAGTGCCCCCCACCCCATCGCAAGCTCCCTTACCATGGTATCTCGCGAAAAAGTTCCACTCAGCTGCAATTCCAAAGTCTTCTTCGTGATTATATAAATTTAAAAAGTTTAAATGCGGCTCCGTCAGAGTAATAGAACAATTTTTTTTACATTCCTGGACCCAAATTTTTTTTCATATAATTCGCAAGTCTTGTATTGAACAAGTGAACTGAACTTGAATCATGAGTCAGTTTTTCCGATATAATCACAAAACATATGTGATGTAGAACACCATCAGCACGATAGTAAATAACGTAAGGGTGTATGGTTACTTGAGTGTTTGACCAATGGTGTGCCTGGATTACATCTTGAATCTGAATTGCATAATTTTTCGCATTGGGAGAGCGCAAAGGGTGACAAAAAAATAAGAAATCTGTGGATTGGTATGAAAGGACAAAAATTTGTTTATTACCAAAGATGACCGTTTTTCGCACTATTTGACATATTTTCAATTTTTTTTTGAGCATGCAGAACAAAAAAAAAATGTTATTTGTTTAAAAAAAATTTTTTAAATATCATTATTTTAACAATTTCATCGCAAGGGGTGACAAAAAAATGCAATATCTTCGGAATGGAATGAATGGACAAACATTTTTTTTTGGATTATTAGAGGTGACTGTGCGTTATTTTTCATATTTTGAAATTTTTTTGATCGTACAGAACGAAAAAAAAAAATTATTTGTTAAAAAAAATGATTTAAAGTATAATTGTTTAAACAATAAGATCGCATAAAAATACTTATAATATAGCAAAAACAATTATCTGTAAGTAAAAAAAATTATCTGCAGTAGTTTATGAGAAAATAATTTTTCAATATCCAATGAAACGATAGTTTTCAAAATCGTCGATAAAGTGATTTTACCTGTGCACACTTCACATGGCTTTACCCGACTATCGTTGGACAAAAAAAAATTTAAAATATCCATGAACTTTCGGTAGGTGTACAAGAAGCATGGAACTCTATTCCTTTGGACAGGTGCCAAAAGTTTATAGAGAGTTTACCACGCACATGTGAATCGGTAATGGTTATTCTACCAAGTACTAATATGGAAAAATATGTCTTGGAATTGTTACAAAAACTTTTTTACACCAATTCCAAACTGTGCTAAGTCTCTGTCTAACCCAAACTATCACCAAATAAGAGTTACTTTTAATTTATCATACTATTACTAAGGAAAATTGTTTACTTTAAGTTGGTTGACCTTATAATGAATTAATAAAGATATTTAGCAAAAAAAAACGAATTTAATTTGTTTAAATATAGTTTATAGTGAGCTTTATATGAAACTGTATATATAAACAAAAATTTTCAAAAAATCATTTTGACTTTCCCAGCATCAAACTCAGAATACCTTAAACAACAAAATTTTCTGTTAAGTTAAGGCTAACAGTTTCAATTCAGTGGAATCAACCCATATTCAGCGAATTAAAACCCAGCGTTTTCTCTGGCTAGGACACGTGGTGCGAATGAATGAAGATGCTCCCGCACAGAAGGTATACAATAGTGCAATATAGTGCAATTAAATTTTTTCGAGCTGTTAATTAGCTTCTTGAGGGGCAATTTAATGAGTAAGTTTTGGAAAATACGAATATGACTTTTCATAGCTAAAATATTGATAATACAACGGATTTTATGTGGGGACGTATACAAAAACTGGAAGTACAATCACTCAGACGGATTGTGATGCAGTGGCGTGCCTTCCATATAAGCCGAAAAGCCCGGCTTGCCTAGCTAATCCTCTATGAGCTACAATATGTTTCAAAAATGTATCGTAACAATTTCTTTAACGTTTACATTTGGTTTCACTAACTGCCAATAGCATAAACATATAAATAAAGCTCTTCCTGCCATCTGTCGGCTGATAGCAAAACAATTAACATAAAATTTTTTCAGCGCATATGATGGCATCTCTTACTTGCTTACTTAAAATAGCCTTTAACCGCCTAGGCGATGATTGCCATCTCGCTTTTACTTATTGGCTTTTACCTGGCTTTCAAATCCCTTACTAAATGTCTTTTTGAAGCTACAGTTTTTTTGAATTTAGAAGAAATTTTGTATGCAACTACGAAGCCAGCTTCGTGCTGTTGTTACTATAAGCTTTAAAGCCAAACTGGATATGTATATACATATCTACAATGTTAATGTGCAAAGAGCTCTACTCAAAAATTATTGGCGCATATTTTAAAGTAGAAAAAAAGAATTCAATAGTGGTGATTGCTGTAATATTTTTTTTTTTTGCTAGGCATTATAAAATATAAAAAATATTTTTTAGGTTTCTTAGGTCCACTTGCACGACGCCGAGTTATCTTTTTAGCTCAGAGTTAATTTGACATTAACTCTGAGTTAAAAATATAAATTTTCGTTTGTGCAAGTGAGCCTTGGCTTCTGCGATGTATGTAAATGGGAAATAGTGCAAGTAAACCTTTTCCCTTGGATTGGAAAAGCTTAAAAAATCTGCAAAACAATAACTTGCCTATTGAAGAAACCTAAATGTTTAAGTTTTTCCCCGTGTGCAAAAGTCGATAAATATCTATCCTGAACTCTTCTTCTTCGTCTGAAATGTTCTTTGGCAGCAGTATGTGCTTTTGTTGGGGTTATAAGGACTGGGGCTTGCCTTGATTGAAACACGTAGGCACGCCACTGTTGTGATGTGCCCGAGTACTTTAAATCAGCGGCTCCAATTACACCACTGGCGCCGCACACGGTTTGAATTCGCAGTGTCTGAGAAATAATTTGATAATTATATCGTTCAGCGGAGTGATTCTAAAACAACTGACAGCAGCGTAGACTGCGGGTGTTTGTATGCGCAACACCAGATACGACAGATACGCCACAGTAGAATTTCCTCTAAAATTGACGTATGCCACACAACTGACGTATTGGCGGACTGATTCTGTTTGACCTATATGTTGTCGAAACTTCGAAACGTGTCATTGCAACCATCGCGGTATCAAGTTTTATTGCATATATCAATAATAAAAAGTTTGTAAATAAAAATAGGTTACTTCGCAACTAACATATATACATTATTTATAATAATTTTCCTGTTTATGCCATACATTTTTTAGTGAAACTATTCGAGAAGAAGGCCTCTTACAATCATCCGTGCAGGCTGTAGATGAAAATTGTAGTTATACGGATACTTTAACACTTCAAACACAAAGGAAGAGGTCTGTGCAGGCTGTAGATGAAAGTTCTAGTTATACGGATACTTTAACACTTCAAACACAAAGGAAGAGGTCTAGAATTGAAGAAACATGTTCTCAAGTGAGCTTTCACTTTTCTTCAGCGCAATTTAAACGTACGTTAAGAAAAGCCTAATTTAATGATTTTTTTTCAGATTATCTGTACTAACATGCATGATATTAAAGAAATTACCCATTGACATATATCTATTATTTTGTACAAAATGTGTTTTTGAGAAAAATTTAGACCAGACAAGCCGACATATGTTTCGATGATACTGGATATACATCTCTTCAAAAAACTTCCTCCCGGCGTTGTGAAAGTCGAACTCACAACACTGTAGTGACTTGTATTCTAGACCTCTAACGTATTAAGCCACTACCCAGCTTGGAGTAAACCCTTCTCAATGTCAATTTATGCATATATATACTTTCAATGTAAACTTATATGAAAGATATGCGAATTATTGGACTTGGTATGAAACCATGAAATTTTTCTATTCTCTCAGTGAAGCACGAATATTTTCTTTTGTAAGATTTTAATTCTTAGGGCCGCTTGCATAAAAGCCGATAACGACTAATCGGTGATTAGTTTGACAGCTAACCGAACAAGATACGTCAATTAAACTCCGGTAACCAGGCGATTAGTCGTTATCGGCTTTTATGCAAGCTGTCCTTAGTGTGTAAACCAACAAACTAACAACGCTAGTTTAAATTAATATCGACGGTATTGTGGAGCAATTTTCGGGATTGTATGAAAATGTGTTTTTGAGAAAAATTTACCCACGCGCTGCAGGACCAGACAAGCCGACTATGTTTCGATGATAATGGAAATACATCTCTTCAAAGACTTTCCTGCCGGCATTATGAGAGTCGAACTCAAAAAACTGTAATGACTTGTATGCTAGAACTCTAACACCTTAAACCACTACCCAGCTTACAGAAACCCTTCTCAATGTCCCTTAATGCACATATTGATACTTTCGTATAGAACATTTTATTTCAATGTAAATTTATATGAAAGATTTTCGAATTATCGGACTGGGTGTGAAACATGAAAGCGCAGCCAGCATTTTTTGAAAAAATCACTCTACAGATGATTAAAAACGATCAAATTTAAAAACATTTTCCAATCGAATATTAATGTATCGTCGGGAGAAAAGTGTACCCTAAATATGATTATTCATAAATAATCATTGATGATTTTAAATTTTAATCAGTTTTGAGTCATTATGGTAAATATTTTATGATCATATTGCGGCCATATTTCATGAACTTTTACTCTATTTTTGAATCCATTTGGAATTCATTTTTAATATAAAATGCTGAAATCATGTTTTGACCATTTTATAATCATATTTTGATAAAATTGTGAAATCATATTTTGATCTTTTTATAAACATATTTTGTGACGAACTTTTCCTTTTAAACTGGGGATTAGCTTAGTCCGTCCAGGGTCCTAGTGGCTGGAAAGAAATTCCCACGTCTCCTTTTAAAGAGAAAGACCCTTGGTTTCGATAAAAATATAAAATTCCGTTTATTAATTAATTCAGTTCAAAGTACTACTCTTATAGTTAGTTTCAAACTACTCTTATACCTCAATTCTGTAAGCTGTATCTAGTCACTAATAGAGACATTTCGTGGTCTATTTCATATTTGATACACTTTGGTATTCAATAAGCTGCCTCACATCTCTAGTCTCAATAAAGACTCACTTATTTGTCATCTGCTTGTAGGCCGCCGTGGTGTAGCGGTTAAGTGTTCGGCCTTCTACACCAAGTCGTGGCGGTTCCATGCCCGACAAAAATAACATCCAAAATTATTTAGAAAAAGAATTTTTCTAAACGGGGTCGTCCCTCGGCAGTAGTTTGGCAAACTCTCCAGGTGTATTTCTGCCATGAGAAGCTTCTCAGCAAAAAATTCATTTGCTTTGCAAGTGCCGTTCGGAGTCGGCAAAAAACTGTAGGTCCCGCCAACTTGTAGGAAAACTCAAAAGCAACACACCACAAGTTGAAAAGAGAAGCTCGAGTAAAAATCTCGTTAGAGGTTATGATCATCATCATCATTTATTGGCGCTTAACCGCCTAAGCGATTTTGGCCGTCGCCTATCAAAGCACGCCAGTCATTCCTTTTTAGCGATAACTGACGCCAATTGGAAACCCCAAGGGAGTTCAAGTCATCCTCCACCTGTTGTTTCCATCTCAGTTGAGGCCTCCCCCTTCCTCTGCTGCCGAATTCGGGTGACGATTGGAAAACCTTCTGGGCTGGAGCTTCTTTGTCCATTCGCATAACGTGACCCAGCCAGCGGAGCCTTTGGGCTTTAATTCGCTGGACTATGGTCAGATCTGCGTAAAGCTCGTACAGCTCATCGTTAAATCTCCTTCGATACTCGCCGTCGGCATCACGGGAAGGACCATAAATCTTCCGGAGAACTTTTCTCTCAAATACTCCAAGGGCCATCTCATCTTCTCTTGACATTGTCCATGAATCTGAGCCATACATCAGGACAGGTATGATGAGAGACTTATAGAGCGCGATCTTTGTTCTTCGAGAGAGGACTTTACTTCTCAATTGCCTACTCAGTCCAAAGTAGCACTTGTTCGCAAGAGTGATTCTCCGTTGGATTTCTAGACTGATATTATTTTCGGTGTTAATGCTGGTTCCCAAATAGACGAAGTCCCTCACAGTTTCAAATTTGTAACTATCAACAGTGACGTGGCTGCCAAGGCGCAGGTGCGCCGATTCTTTCTTTGATGACAGCAAATACTTCGTCTTTTCCTCGTTGACCGCAAGACCCACTTTTTTCGCTTCTTTATCCAGTCCAGAGAAGGCAGCGCTTACGGCGCGGTTGTTAAGGCCAATGATATCAATATCATCGGCATACGCCAGCAATTGCACGTTCTTGTAAAAGATTGTACCATTGCGGTTTAGCTCTGCTGCTCGAATTATCTTCTCCAGCATCAGGTTGAAGAAATCGCACGAAAGGGAGTCGCCCTGTCTGAAGCCTCGTTTTGTTTCAAATGGCTCAGAGAGGTCCTTCCCGACTCTGACGGAGCTGTTAGTATTGCTCAACGTCATTTGGCAAAGCCGTATAAGCTTTGCAGGAAAGTCAAATTCAGACATGGCGGCATACAGGCAACTCCTTTTTGCGCTGTCAAAAGCGGCTTTGAAATCGACAAAGAGATGGTGTGTGTCGATTCTTTTATCATGGGTCTTCTCCAGGATTTGGCGTATCGTGAAAATCTGGTCGATGGTAGACTTACCAGGTCTAAAGCCACACTGATAAGGTCCAATCAGCTTGTCTACGATGGGCTTCAGTCTTTCACACAATACGCTAGAAAGAACCTTATACGCGATATTAAGAAGGCTGATACCGCGGTAGTTGGTGCGGTTAGCGGGATCGCCTTTCTTGTGGATTGGGCAGAGCACACTTAAATTCCAATCTGGAGGCATGCACTCGTCTGACCATATTCTGCATAAGAGCTGATGCATGCTTTTTACCAGCTCTTCGCCTCCGTGTTTGAACAGCTCGGCGGGTAGTCCGTCTTTTCCAGGCGCTTTGTTGTTTTTGAGCCGGGATATAGCTATCCTCACTTCATCATAGTCAGGTGGTGGGACGACTTTTCCATCGTCAGGGATTGGGGTATCGGGTTCGACGTCTCCCTCGCAATTTAGCAGTGAGGAGAAGTGCTCCCTCCATAATTTAAGTACACTCTGTACGTCGGTTACCAGGTCGCCATTATTGTCCTTACAGGAACTTGCCCCGGTCTTAAAACCTTCCGTCATCCGCCGGATCTTTTCATAGAATTTTCGGGCATCATTCCTGTCAGCCAGCATCTCAAGCTCCTCACACTCACGCCTTTCGGCCTCACGTTTCTTTTTTCTGAAAAGGCGTCTCTCTTCCTTCTTTGCCTCACGATAGCGTTGCCATACACTGCGGGTTGCGCCCGTTCGCAACGTCTCCCTGTAGGCAGCGTCCTTTTTGTCCGAGGCAGTGCTGCATTCCTCATCGTACCAGTTGTTTTTGCGGGCTCGCTGGAACCCTATAGTGGCCTCAGCGGCGGTACGTAATGAGTGAGAGATATGCTTCCATTGCTCGGTTGCATCGTTAGGTCGAGGATTGCTCTCCGATAGCAGGTGTGAGAGTCGAGTGGAGAAATTGTCAGCTGCCTGTGTCGTGCGCAGCTTCTCGACGTCAAACTTTCCTTCCGTTACTGTGCGCACTTTCTTTGCTACACAGAGGCGTGTGCGTATCTTGGCTGCAACAAGATAATGGTCCGAGTCGATATTGGGACCACGAAGGGTACGCACGTCCAGAACGGTGGAGCTATGTCTGCCGTCGATCATGACATGATCAATCTGGTTTCTTGTTCTTTGATCAGGAGACAGCCATGTGGCTTGGTGTATTCGTTTATGCTGGAACCTGGTACTACTGATGACCATATTGCGAGCAGCGGCGAAATCAATCAACCTAGTGCCGTTGGGGGATGTTATATCATGAGACTAAATTTTCCAACTGTTGGACCAAAGACTCCTTCCTTGCCCACCTTCGCATTAAAGTCGCCGAGCACGATTTTGATATCATGTTGGGGGCAGCGATCATAAGTCTCTTCAAGTTTATCGTAGAAGGAGTCCTTCTCTGCGTCGTCCGTCTCCTCAGTCGGCGCATAGGCGCAGATAAATGTTATGTTGAAAAATTTGATGCGGATCGCAGCGAGACGCTCGTCCACGGGGGTGAACGCTAGTACTTGGCGGCGAAGTCTCTTTCCCACCACGAATCCTACACCACGCGCTTTGCCGCGTGTCTGGCCACTGTAGTATACGTCACAAGGTCCGATGGTCGTCTTTCCTTGTCCCGTCCATCGCATTTCCTGCAGGGCGGTGATGTCAGCCTTTGCGTTAACGAGGACATCAACCAGTCGGGCAGCGGTACCGTCCCTTGAAAGGGTCCGGACATTCCCGGTACATGCCCTAATATCCAAATCATTATGCCTTATTCGTTTTGCCGGGTCGTCAACATTAAAGGGGGTTCTCATCCGAGGCTTTAATACATTTTTCATTGGACTAAATTTTTTACGTGGCGGGTCCCAAACCCAGCGCACAACCCGTTTCGGGGTTTTTGGAAAATATTTACACATTTATATAGCGAGCCGCTTGCTTCAAGACAGACGCCCGCTTGCAGCCGCACCTCATGGTGAACAGACGCTGCGCAAAAACCTCGGTGAGCCCTTAAACCAATTATGTCAGAGTGGCCCCACCGGGGCTCCCTCTCTTTCTGCCGCGAGAGGTTATGATAACCTGTTGATATATCGCCGTCATTAGTGTTTTTTTTTTTTTTGTAGGCAGGTAACAAACGAAATTAATTAAAGAAAATTTGTTAAAAAAAGTGAATTTACGAATAAAAAGTATTTATATGTTTAAAAAAAGTTAATTAAATTTTAAAAAATTAAATAAAAAAATAAAAATTTACTGTTCGCGGACCGGCACTTGAACCTGCGACCTCCGGCGTCATAATCCAGACGCTTAACACCTGGGTTACATCGCCATCTATAGGGCGAGTGTCAAATGCGTTACTTAAAATTTATGCAATTTTTGTATTCACCACACCTTAAAATGAGCGAGAGAGATACTATGGTAGATTTCTTGTGACTTTCTTTTATAGAATACCGGAATCATCTCAAGTCACAAAAATTGTATCTAATGAAATATCTCAAATTTAGTGACTTGATATGAGACAGAATTACAGAATACTGGTATAAGCCTAAGCTAGCGGAGGTATATATACAATACATACATAAAGCGATGTGTGGATATATTGTATATTTGTTTGGGACAAGGGCAACAAATATGACCTTATTTTTTTACTTTCTTGAATGTAATTAATTTTTTCTGAATTTCGAATGAAAACAAAAAAAAGAGTCCAAAAATATAGCTGAAACACAACACTTCCATGCTATTAAAACAAATAAACAATTAATTATGATTGCCTAAAATAAAAAACCTAACCTAAAAAATAGTGAACAAGAAAAAAATCATAATAAAGCTTTAACATTTTATTTTACGTACACTTCATGATAATCAATAAAAATTTCAGCCATATGTTCGAATCCTCATGAGTACAACAGCTAACTCGGATAGTTTTCTGATATGCGAACATTTCGAAGTGTGCTTTAGTAGAAAAAATTTGTTTGATATTTACAACGCCATTTTAACTAAAGATGGTATAAAAAAACTTGCTGATGTAATAGCTACATATATGACATTATATATATATATATCTTAAAGAATTCCCTGCGCTAGTAAGGACTGCTCGGCTAGTAAGGAAGCTCGGCTAAAAATCTCGTTAGAGGTTATGAGAACCAGTTGGTATATCGCCGCCTTTAGTAAGGACTGCGGAGGTGGAAAACCACCACTAACTTTCCGGACAGTGGAGTTGGAAAAACCCCCACTGTATATAAACTTGAAACGCGTGAGCTGGCAAATCCCAGGAGTTCCTTCACTGTTGAACAAGGCGTCAACTAGCTACTATGCCTACCTAGCTTCTGATTTTACTGAGCAAAGTGCTCGCCTTTTATACTTTTCCGCGCGCAGGCGGGCAGTTATTTTCCACTAGAAATTCTTATTCTATATTTTACATAATTTACATGATTTGCATGTGAATATATATAACATTTATATATATATTCTTTGAACATTATATTGTTAACTTAACATATAAATATATACACCATTTATATATACAAATTATTCCCTTAGACCCTAACACTATTTGCTACATGCTCGCTTGCCCCTGGAATGTCCCATTGTGATCAGCTGCTCACTCGCAACGCATGTGCTTAGTGTGTAAATATGTATGTTGGTTTGTTACCAAAGCACCTTTTTTCATGCTGGAATGCCGGTTGCTTGCAATTGTTTGTGTGCTATTTTGATATTGAAACTAAAATTGTCGCTTGGTTAACGGCCCATATGTTTTGCCTAAAATATTAAAATGTGTATTTGGGGATCCAAGAAAAAGTGCATATTAGCGTATCCACAAAAGGTATGTATTTGTAAAATATTTACCGGCGAATTCAGGTTGGTATAATTAAAAATATTCAAGTATAATCGCAATGTATATAAGTATATATGTCATTATGTACATTAGGGTGCATTAAAATGTATTAATTCATGATTTTATGACATTTCAAAATGTATCATGTATAAATGTGGGGACAAGTGTGTTCAGGTGTGGGACTCTAAAATCGGTGGTTTTGGGGTTCTCAGAATTTTGAGAGATGTTGATATCTCAAATAAAAATGTGTGGAGAAGCCGTGTGCAGAGCTCCACGCATATCGGTAAATTTTATCACTGCCACTTACCTGCAGTTGAAGCTGATGTTATCCGCATTTTGTAACGAGGTAAAGAGAAGTGTCGAAAACCTGCAGGACTGGATAAGACAGGAACAAACCGAGCGGGATAAGCGCATCGTATTTCAAATAATGAAATTTACGCATTCCGGACTAAGGAAGAAACGTTCTTCGTTTTCAATATATTTTTTATATTTAAATATTATTTGTCTGAATTTTCTGATATAACAAAATGTGTTTACATGAAAAAAATAAATTTAATTGGAAAGTAAAATTTTAAAAGGTAGACAATTCAATATTTAGTCACCAAAAGAACTCCGAAAGATCATAAAATGTGTTTGAAAAATTATGATCAGTTTTTTATCATCCAAAGTAAACATATTTGATTTTTCCTTTTGTTCAACTTTATTTGAAACTCAATACTTAATCATCAAAATGATTCAAGAACGATTCATAAAGGTGACTGGAAAATGATTATAAGTCTTTGATCATCAAATAGAATTATATTTGGTTATTTCTTCTGTTCATTTCAATGTTAACTCAGTATTTAACCAATAATAGTAATCGAAATGTATTCAAATTGTACGATGATTTTCAAATTTTCGTTTACCGAGCTCTTACATTTTTCATGGAAACTGCGATTGTAATTGTAAAATATTATATAAATAGGGTTCATATATTTTTTGGCTTGGATGTCGCACGCTCAAGAAATGAGATTCATTCAAGAGGTCATTAAATACTCTAAAAGGCAAATCATATTTTTTTCTTTTTTTATCAAGTTCTTTGCACGAGAAAGATATGTGGAAAACACTGAATCAAGAACTAGTTTCTTTTATGTAAAGCTTTTGACGCAAGGCCTTTAGGATGTACCAACTAAGCTTCGGCTGCAATCCACAGCAGAAGCTGCGATTATCGAGACTCCACCGCCCTCTCAAAGTCGACAAAAAAAGGGCCAAAGTCAGGGATCTAATAGGGATGCTTTGCTCAGCGGCAACCTAAAGTCTTCGGTGGCGAATAGGGACCGCAAACAATCTTTATAATGTCAGTCCTCCCAGCAAACACTCGCAGTTCGAGACGTCTTTAATGCCTCCAGTAGTGTAATTCAGTACGCTATTTTAACAAGAGTTGTCATTGTTACGTTGACTTAAGAAAAATTTTATCGATTTCGCTATTCACTACAAGTTTATTTGACAACATTTGTTATTGTTAAAGCGAAATAATTGTCGACCTACAATTTGGTGTTGTTTGTTAAAACAACAAATATGTACTTTTCTTATATATTTTGGATGAGACACTTCTATGTTTTTCTATGTGTTATCTGAGACAGTCACTTTTTGTTTCTATGCTTAGCTGAGAATCTGCTACGTTTTGCTATGTTTACCTGAGACAATCACCTATTGGTAGTTGCTAAGGAATGTTGGTGCTATGCTTAGCTAAGAATCAGCTACTTTTGCTATAATTCACCTGAGACAATCACCTAACTATTGTGCTATAATTCACCTCAAAGTGTAATTCAGTACGCTATTTTAACAAGAGTTGTCATTGTTACGTTGACTTAAGAAACATTTTATCGATTTCGCTATTCACTACAAGTTTATTTGACAACATTTGTTATTGTTAACGCGAAATAATTGTCGACCTACAATTTGGTGTTGTTTGTTAAAACAACAAATATGTACTTTTCTTATATATTTTGGATGAGACACTTCTATGTTTTTCTATGTGTTATCTGCGACAGTCACTTTTTGTTTCTATGCTTAGCTGAGAATCTGCTACGTTTTGCTATGTTTACCTGAGACAATCACCTATTGGTAGTTGCTAAGGAATGTTGGTGCTATGCTTAGCTAAGAATCAGCTACTTTTTGCTATAATTCACCTGAGACAATCACCTAACTATTGTGCTATAATTCACCTGAGACAATCGCCTATTGTTAATTGTTAAGGAAGAGCTACTGAATCACCGAATCGATAGTGCAAACAACGAAATTGTTAAGCTAACAACCCGTTTCATAGTATTGTTTAAAGTTACTGAATTCCACTACAGGTGAATCTTCACCATGCCAAAGCAGCTTCGGATGTCCTTTGTAAAAGATTCAACAGAGAAGGTCTGGGAGTAGCCTTCATTCAAGAACCATGGAGTTTACATGGTTCTGTAAAAGGTTTAAGCAGTGCTGATGGTAAATTAATCTATGCCACCGGTTCCCGTCCCAGGGCGGCTATGCTTCTAAACAAGAAACTGTCGTTTATATCGCTCCCTCAGTTATGACAGCTGATTTGGTTGCAGTTAGGGCAAAAATTCCAACCCGAAGAGGTGAAAAAGAGGCCATTTTGGCATCAGCTTACTTTCCGGTGAGGAAAAAACAGCCCTACTGCTGAATCCAAATCCCTCGTTGAGTATTGTCAACAGAAGGGTATACCATGGGTCCTCTGCTGTGACTTGCGTCACTCCCACCATACAGCTTGGGTTAGTACGAACATAAATAACAGGGGTGAGCACCTCCTGGAGTTTATTAGTAGTCATAACATCAATGTCATAAATCGTAGTAATGAACACACTTTTGTTAATGCTATTATAGCGGAGGTTCTTGACCTTACTCTGTGTAGCCAAAACATGGCCTTCGCTGTCACAAATTGGCACGTCTCGGAAGGAGGAATCAATGTCGGACCACAAACATATTGTGCTCGACAGAAATCCAAGGAAAACGAAATGGGAACTATTTCGCTTCACCATGGAAGAAAGCGGCAATTGCTTACACCAAGCGATAACTACGGTGCGTGAGATTAAGGCAGAAGCGGAACAATTTCAGTCAGATATTATAACGGCTTTTAGTGAGAGTTGTCCCCAGGCTAGAAAAAACGTGTACAACGGGATGTGCCTTGGTGGAACAAAAAGCTTGCACAATTAAGATGTCAAGCAAGAAGGTTGTTCAATACAGCTAAAGACACGGGAGACTGGGTATCCTATAAAAATGCTCTAACCTCTTACAATAAAGAACTTAGGAAGTCTAAGAGGGCAACCTAGAGACAACACAGCGAAAGTATTAAAGATCTCCTCACCTACGCCTCCCTCCAAAAGGCCCTTGTGAGAGAGCATAGCAACGTCATTGTTGCTCTGAAGAGTTCAGATGGGAGCTACACCAAGCAGCCAGAAGGCATATGCAAACTCTTGCTTGCTACTCTCTTTCCGGAATGTACACCAGGCTATCAACACTCACAACCTTTAGTAGATGATTCTCCAACTGAGCATCCCTGCTGTAAGGATATATTCCTAACAGGTGGGCAGAGGTTAAGGTTGTTTTTATACCGAAACCAGGGAGACCGGAAAATGTGCCATCCTCATATCAACCAATAAGTCTCAGTTTCTTTCTCCTAAAAGGAATGGAGAAATTTTTGGATCAGCACATTAGAGAAAAAACTTAAAGAAACTTCCTCTGTGTAAAAACCAATTTGCGTACCAACCCGGAAAATCTACAGAGACTGCTATCCATTGCCTTACGGAAAAAATTGATAAGGCTATAGAGTATAATAACATAGCCCTGTGTGCATCTATCGATATATCAGGCGCTTTCGATAATACGACGTATCAGGCCATTCAGGAAGCCATGATTAGCAAGGAAGTAAGCCCAATGATGTCATAGACGAACTTCTTCACCTTTTGAAGGGCAAGGGCTTTGACGTTCAGGGCTATGCAGATGGCTTGGTTGTCTACGTAACAGGAATGCATGACGAAACAATATCCGACCGCATGCAACAAACCCTGCGCATCATTGAGAGATGGGTGCAAGCAAAGGGCTATCTATTAACCCAAACAAAACAAGCTTGGTGCCTTTCACCCGGCGAAGAAAGCTGTCCTTGTTTGAGCCGTCCCTAGGAAGCAGACGCATAAGTTTTTCGACGGAGGCAAAATACCTAGGAGTAACATTGGACAAGAACCTCACATGGAATGCTCATTTGGAGCCTACAATAAATAAATCAACGAGGGTCTTTTTCACCTGCACTAGACTTTATGGCCAAACATGTTCGCTGTCTCCCAAAATGACGTATTGGTCATTTAATACAGTTGTGAAGCCAATAGTCACCTACGCTTCCCTAAATTAAGTAAGCTGCATCAACTGTGTGTGTCGGTATAACAGGTGCAATGAGAACGTGCCCTGCTGATGCTCTAAGTGCCCTGGTAGGAATACCTCCCTTCCCTATTCTGATAGAAAAGGAAGCCACACTTGGTGCATTGAGACTTCCAAATGTTTCTGATCTAAAAATCGGAAATATGGTAGGACATATGAAGATAGTCAAGCACTTCATAAACGATCCTATATTGCAAGTAAGTGATGCAATAACTCCTACGCTCAGGATCACGCGAAAATTTGAGGTTTAAATCGTAGATCGGGTGCTCTAGGAAACAGGGAACCCATATGCTGAATCCGATTCAGAGATTTGGTATACTGATGGCTCGAAGCTGGAAGATGGTAAAACGGGAGCTGGTATCTATGTACCAAACTACATAAAATCGGTAGCAATGGGTAGCTACCCTACTATTTCCAAGCGGAAATCCATGCAATAGAAATCTGTGGCAGAGAATGCCTCCGAAGAGGACTATCCTCTAAGCGAATTTACATTATGTCGGACAGTCAGGCCGCCCTACGTGCCTTGCAGTCGTACACAATAACTTCGAAGCTTGTTTATGAGTGCGTCATAGTCCTTAATGATCTGGGGGCCAAAACAAGGTGTTGTTAGGTTGGGTCCCATGGCATGAAGGACATGACGGCAACGAAAAAGCGGACCACCTTGCAAAACACGGTGCTCTAACAGCATTTTATGGTCCGGAACCCTTCTGTAGGCTCACCAAGGCCCACGTAAGGGAGACCATGAGCAACTTGGAAGACAAACAGTTTAGGCAGCGTTGGCTTAGCAGCCTAGGACAGAGACAGGCCAAACTCTTTATAGAACCATCGCAAAGAGCATCGGCCAGGCTCATAAATCTAAGAAGGGTGGATATAAGAACCCTCACTGGGTGTAGAGCACACTTATGTGTTACGACCATAAGTACTTATAATGTTACACCTTCTCTCGAACGCTCTTTTGAAACCTAACTATAAATTTATAGATTATTGAATAAAGCGAGCACTACGATTTTCACCACCAAAAAAGCAACGTGCCAATTAATTTTAGTTGCGGTTTTTATCGCTGTAATAATATTGTAAATACAATAATTATTATCATTGATTGTGAATATTCGTAAGTACGAATATATCACACAACTGGCGATGAATCAGTAGAATAAGGATCAACAGGAATAAGGATCATTCAATATGGAAGAACTTATGAAGGCAATGATGATGGTGCCTCAATTTGATGCTAGCATTGAGACTTGGGCATTATGGCGGGATATTCACTTGGCCGAAATAAAATGCGATAAAGACGAAGAAATGAAAAATGTGTTGCTCAAGACTTTGGGTACGGCCGAATCTAGGACACTTCACAGTTTATGTAGTCCTAAACCACTTCGACAAAAAACTTTTAAAGAATTGTGCCTAATATTAGAGACACATTATACGCCTCCAGTAATTGTATTCCAAGAACGAAAAAAGTTTCACTTATCAAAACAATTAGATAACGAATCAGCTGCAGAGTGGCACACTCGTGTAAAAAAAGCTTGCGTTAACCTGCAAATTTAACGAAAATTTAAATGCATTCATCTTAAATCAGTTCATAGTTGGGGCGAAGACCAATGAGCGAGAAAATGAAAATAGTTTCTCTAATAAAAGGAGGAGCTTGTTGAATGAAAGATTGAAAGGTTCATTTTGCAGAAAATGAGTTCTTTTTATAGAAACTTATTATACAGGCTTGTTTTTAAATCTTTTTAGAGGGGGTAAATTACAAATTCTGGTTAGGTCAAAAAAAGTTTGAGGATTTTCTAGCTTTTTTCTTTAACCATAACTTAGCAATATTTAAGACAATTTATATGGATTTTTTATTTGATTTCTATTATAGAAACTAGGATCGCCCGTGGTCGAAATTCGACCATCTTAAATTTTCTTCAACTCTCTCTTAATATACATATCTCCCGTTCACAACAAAACCAAGTAAGTGGCTCCCCCGTGACAAACGCAAATTTGGATTAAGTGATACCATACAAACAATCTTCACATTAGGGTGGTGCAGCAAAGTAGTACAACAGAATAACTGACGACAATTCATTAGGATATATCTACAACAGATTTATATGCACAAAAACCCGGTATGGGCTTATAATATTTCGATATATAACGGTACTTTTTTATCGTAACCTTGTGGAATTTTACTTAAAAAAAACATATCGTTAAAAATATAAACTTTTTAATGGACAGAAAACTAAATATAGAAGTGCTCTGGATTATGTGAATGATGTGTTTAGGTGAATGATGATGGTGTGAAGATGGCGAAGATTAAATGATATTTACATAATTTGGTACATTTGTTTTTTTTTTTTGGCACAAAAATGAAGGCAAGTGGCAGCTGCCTGGATCGCTGTATACTTATGTACGTTCATGTGAGAGTAATGAGTGCGAAAAAGGGTGGTGGTGGTATTCGAAGCGCAAAATTTTTGCGGGAGAGTGTTTGTCGGAGTTTCGAAGACTGTGCAATTTGCAAGGTACCGTTTTTCTGCTTGCTTCACGCATACATATATACATATATATATGATGTTTGGGAATTTAAACATTTGATTTGAGTAATACCATGCAAAGAATCCACACATTAGGGTGGTGCAGTATATTTAAATGTGTTTTCTTTTAAACATTTTTTTTAAAGCTATTTTATGAAAATTACAATTCTGGTGTTGCGAACAAAATTTTTAACTCCATGTAACTAACTTCACTTTTTAGTTTGAAAAATACGTTTTCTGCTTGGAAATATACTTTTCCAATATTTTATTCCTCTAAAAATTTCATACGTGAAAAAAATAAAAAAATAGAAAATGCTTATCAAAGCAGAAAATATGTTTTCATACAAAAAAAGTGGAGTTACTCATAAAAAACGGTACTTTAGCAAAAGTTCGTATGGCATTTCCCACCAAAAAATGCGATTAGTCCGGGATTAATCGCAGAGGAATAGTAGACTACTATTTTTTTAGTCTCTTTTAGATGGAATAAATTGGTCGCATGTCTATGAGGAGACTAATTATACCCTTTTTATACCAGAATTGGTATAAATGTATACTACTTGCAGGACACTTGACTTCGGTTCTCGGCGAAGGCAAAAATTGAAAAATTGTTTTTTTTTTTTTAATTTCTTAAACATAAGAAGCAAGGAAAACTAAAAAAAATCAGAGTTCTGACAATCGATGTGTCTATCATGACGCCAGCAACTACTTATAGTTGTCAGCGTCTATTACAGCGTCTATTGGCGGCCGCCGTGGTGTAGCGGTTAAGTGTTCGGCCTTCTACACCAAGTCGTGGCGGTTCGATGCGCGGCAAAAGTAAAATCAAAAATTATTTAGAAAAAGAATTTTTCTAAACGGGGTCGCCCCTCGGCAGTAGTTTGGCAAACTCTCCGGGTGTATTTCTGCCATGAGAAGCTTCTCAGCAAAAAATTCATTTGCTTTGCAAGTGCCGTTCGGAGTCGGCAAAAAACTGTAGCTCCCGCCAACTTGTAGGAAAACTCAAAAGCAACTCACCACAAGTTGGAAAGAGAAGCTCGGCTAAAAATCTCGTTAGAGGTTATGATAACCTGTTGGTATATCGCCGCCATTAGTCTATTACAGCTATGCTCTAAATGAGACAATCGGTTATATCTTTCTGACCAACCTGCAACTGTATGAAAAATATATTTTCTGCTTAGAAAACATACTTAATCAAAGTAAAAATGGGTATTTGGGAGATAGCTCAAAAGACGGGGTTGGCCTCAGGATCACGAATCTGGAAGCGCTTTTTAATATTTTGCTTCTCTAAAGAGATATTTGCAATCAAAGTTGCAAGTTGTACCGTGGAGCCGTGGGTCATTTTTCGATTTTTTTACCATAACTTTCCCCAGAAACCAAAAATTAAAAAAGCGCTTCCGGATTCGTGATCCTGAGGCCAAAACCTGTCTATCTCCCATAACTTTAGCTAATTTATTAGCGGTTTACCCCTAAAGGAAACAAATACCAAAAAATGCGCATTTTTTACCCTCTTCAATTTTCCGTTTTCGTTTCCAAAATGAAGCTAAAACGTCAAACAGAATATGTTTTCGTTTCCTAAAAAACTCACACTTTTTACCCCCTGAAGCTTTCATAGGGTAGTTGGTTGCAGTGAAAATCAGCCGACGAAAATTTTATTTGGCAGATAAATTTGGTGAAAAAAATTGGATTTTGCAATAACAATTGAATATGGTTGATAAGCGAAACCTAATTATTCATGCACATAGCATAGCAAACGGGCAATGTTTTTTGTGCAGTTTCATGTACAACGGGTGCACTTTTATCACACTTTTACAGTATTCTGTGCAAGGGTGTAAACATGTTCAACGAAATCAGCATTAGTGTCATGTAAAATTGTTCTTTAGTTAAAGTCCGTACGATATTTAAATTTCGATCTTAGCATTGTGGAATTTTCTTACAAAATCATATCGTTAAAAAAATAAACTTTACAAATGGTGTTTATATGCCGAAGATGATATGATTTGGTAAATTTTTTTTTTTTTTTTGGCACAAAATTAAAAGCAAGTGGCAGCTGTTGGATCATTGCATAGATATGTACGTGTGTATGTAAGGGAATGAGCGGATGGTTGTGTCTTTGGGAGTTTTATAAGAGTGCTGAATAGTGATCTATAGTTCGGGTATAACAGAATGTGGAGATAACAAAATAGCTGGAGAGTTTGGAGACCTCTTTTTTGTTTAAGACACTTTAATGGATTTTTTTTTGATTTAAAGAAAAAATATATATTGATTTTTCTATTCAATTTGATCTAGACTTGTTTGGGGCTCGGGTTGCAAATCTGCCCTTTTAAAAGTTAATACATATGTACATATGAATAGAAATCAGTTGTTGCCTTCAGTAAAAATTTAAGACGACCGCTAACCCCTTGGTATAAATCAAAATTTAAGTACATATTAAATATGTTGTCGATTTTTATTTTTTAAATTGGGAGTCTATCAGCAACTTTGTCTCAAACGGTAGAAATCACTAAAATTTTATAGAATTAATCTACCGAAGTCCTACTGTGTTTGAAAAAATTTCGCAACTTCGATCTTATATCATCAAAAATTAGACAAGGAACCCAAATTGAATAAGCGGTTATCGCATTTCTATAATGGGTGGTATGTATGCATATTTATGACCTAAAATTATTATTTCATATGGCTTTCCGTCATCTAAAAATATTCGCAGCAATTTTTTTTCTCGAAAATAGAGATCACAAACATAAAAATTTAAAAAAGTCAAGATAAGAAATATTTATATATTGAAAAAATAAAAACAATTTTCAATGACAAAATAAAACAAGTAAGGAAAGCTGTCTTCGGCTGTGCCGAAGGCTATATACCTTTCATGAATAAGCGTCACGATTTTCACTGTTCGATCCCCAGTACAGCCTGTTTCAATTTAACTATATGTACTATACACATTACACATCTTTGTTATAATTTAAAAAAACTTACAAAATAATAGGATCCGAGTTATCGGAACAACCGATTGTATGGAGGCTATATATTATACGTGTTCAATTGTACTGACTTACACTATACACATTACATATGTAGAAAGTACTAAAGGTGCAATATTTTACGTTCCTAACTTTTTAAATGCGGAAGTATTGGCCAAAAAACCTTATATCGGAACAACCGGTTGTATGGGGCTATATGTTATATTTACCCGATCTTCTTGATTTTCCTCTACACACTACATAAATTGAAAGTACTCAAGTTGCAAAATTTTATGTTCCTAACTTTTTAATTGCAGAAGTTTTGGCCAAAAAACCTTATATCTGAACAATCGGTTGTATGGGGGCTATATGTTACATTTGGCCGATCTTTTTGATTTTCACTATATACACTACATAAATAGAAAGTACTCGAGATGCAAAATTTTACGTTCCTAACTTTTTAATTGCAGAAGTTTTGGCCAAGAAACCTTATATCTGAACAATCGGTTGTATGGGGGCTATATGTTACATTTGCCCGATCTTGTTGATTTTCACTATATACACTACATAAATAGAAAGTACTCGAGTTGCAAAATTTTACGGTCCTAACTTTTTAATTGCAGAAGTTTTGGCAAAAAACCTTATATCTGAACAATCGGTTGTATGGGGGCTATATGTTACATTTGCCCGATCTTGTTGATTTTCACTATATACACTACATAAATAGAAAGTACTCGAGTTGCAAAATTTTACGTTCCTAACTTTTTAATTGCAGAAGTTTTGGCCAAAAAACCTTATATCTGAACAATCGGTTGTATGGGGGCTATATGTTACATTTGGCCGATCTTTTTGATTTTCACTATATACACTACATAAATAGAAAGTACTCGAGATGCAAAATTTTACGTTCCTAACTTTTTAATTGCAGAAGTTTTGGCCAAGAAACCTTATATCTGAACAATCGGTTGTATGGGGGCTATATGTTACATTTGCCCGATCTCGTTGATTTTCACTATATACACTACATAAATAGAAATTACTCGAGTTGCAAAATTTTACGTTCCTAACTTTTTAATTGCGGAAGTTTTGGCCAAAAAACCTTATATCTGAACAATCGGTTGTATGGGGGCTATATGTTATACTGGTCCGATCTTGTCAGTTCCGACAAATGATTCCTATATTACAAAATGGTGGCCACATACAAAATTTCAGCCAGATATCTCAAAAATTGAGGGACTAGTTTGCGTTCAAACAGACAGACGGACAGACGGACATGGCTAAATCTACTCATCTCGTCATCCTGATCATTTCGGTATACTTATTGATGGGTCTATCTCTTCTTCTTCACATATTTACAAACATCGGACCAAAGTTATAATACCATTTCATGTTCATGAAAGGTATAAAAAAATTTGCCCGATAGCTGTACTTGAACCATCAACCCATCGACCACTACCCCCGACGCTTCCCACTGGGCTATCGCTTTATGTACAAATTGAATGTCAGATAACCAATTCAAGTGGCATGAGAAATTTTCATTCGCTTATTACAGATAAATGAAGCAGTATTGGTTACAATTTAAATGCAAAAATTATTTATTCTTAGAGATAAAGATACATGTAGCTGTACTCGAACCATCAACCGCTCGACCACTACCCCCCGACGCTTCCCACTGGGCTATCGCTTTATGTACAAATTCATTGTCAGATAACCAATTGAAGTGGCATGAGAAATTTTCATTCGCTTATTACAGATAAATGAAGCAGTATTGGTTAAAATTTAAATGCGTATGCACTTCTTTAGAGGAATACCAACAAATCCATATTCATTTTATAAAAATGTATGCATATTTAGTATGGGTTTAAGCTTGGCAATTATTTATATGAAAAATTTGTTTGCCTATTAATATAATAGATATTAATAGTCTAACTTTGTTGTTGGTATATTGTTAATTTTGAAAATTCTGATTCCCATAAAGCCTAATTGCAGAATTTTATAGCTGCTTTGTGCATAAGGTAATGGCGCAGCGATGACCGTATGGAATACGGTGTGCACAGGTGCAAGACCTGGTTGCGGAATATTCTTTTTTCGTAAATTATGTTTTTTTTATTTTTTAAAACCCTTTACATTAACTATTACAATTTACTTAATTTTCAACCTAATATTCTTTTGCTCTTACTTACTTACTTAAAATAGCCTTTAACCGCCTAGGCGACTTTGGCCGTTTTGCTCTTGACCTGCTCAGAACGATCGCATAAATTAGTGGCTATTTGTTAAGCACAATCTTTCGAAAGCCGAATATTTGAATGCCATTTGCCATAAATAATTTTGAAAAAGACTGCTATAATTTAATATTTTTATTATATAATAACAGCCACTATTTTTTAAATTCTATAATGGCCTCATTTTTACTATAGGTGAGTTTTTAAGGTATACATTTAAGTTGGTCGAGTTTCGGCCACGGGCCTAAAGGCAGCTATTGACAAAAAGATGATCAGATGTTTGAATAAGTTCAACTATTTTAAGTTGTCGAATTTCAACCACGGGATATATAGTATACATAAAAGTTTAGAAAAAAATGGCACTTTTCCATCAAAAATGGTACTTTTTTGTGGAAATTATGGTACCCAAAAAAATTTTGGAGTGACCACCGTTCCCTCGTACTGCGGCAAGGTACTAGGGGGTCATTTCAATTACAAGTAGAAATTTTCATGGACTACTAGACCGATCGAATAATTTATTTTATTAGTTAAATTATTCTTTTTTTTGTTATTAACGAACAAACTGGACAACAACTCACAAACAAACAATAGAATCTACCGTGATTGCAGTTTCGTTCTCTAGGGAACTAGACGTACGTCTTTGTATTTGTTGTTAGAAATTTTTAATTTTTCCCTTTACAGAGGTCATTAAACCGAGGAGAAATTAGGAATTTCTAACCGTAGCGTGTCATAGTAGTTACACCAACACTGCTTGTTTGATTTCGTGAGATAATTGCTACTATGTTCGTTAATACGGGTATTTTTGATGTGACCCGTGGCGCTGCTATAGTCGTAACAGAGGATGCAGCTTAAAAGTCCTAATTACATCTATCAAGCAACAGATGTCGCTGTAGTGTTGATATTCAGCAAAGAGATATGTATTCATACATATACAACAAAACATAACATAAAAAATACACGCATTAACGAACATAGTAGCAATTATCTCACGAAATCAAACAAGCAGTGTTGGTCTAACTACTATGACACGCTGCGGTTAGAAATTCCTAATTTCTCCTCGGTTCAATGACTACTTTTAAGGGAAAAATGAAAAATTTCTAACTACAAATACAAAGCGGTACGTCTAGTTCCTTAGCAAGAACGAAATTACCATCACGGTAGCTGGTATTATTTGTTTGTGAGTTGTTGCTCAGTTTGTTCGTTAATAGCAAAAAAAGAATAATTTAAGTAATAACTTATTCGATATACATGTTTAATTTGTTACTTGTATTAAGTACAATGCATTGTGACAAAAGAACGACATTCTTTGACTGATGTCACACTTTACATCCATATTGAATCAATCCGTATTGCGTATTCATATTGAACGTTTAGCACCAAAAATGCATGGCTCGTTGGAAATGCAAAACTAGCCTTAATGAATACAAATTTCCAAAATATAAGTAATGCATTCTCCAACAATATTATGGATAACCACATAGCTTAGAGACTTTATTTGGCAATGAAATCTTAAATAACGCAGTGCGACAAAAAAGAAAAAATGGAATACACTTATGAAGCGACCTAGTGGAGATTGTTCATCTGGTCGAGGTATACACAAAACACCCTTCCAAAGGTTTGTAACACCCCCAAAATCTGGTTTTAATGCCAAAATACCGTTTTTTCAGAGTTTTCGTTGAAAAAAAAAATCATTAAAAATAAAGCTTTCAACCGATTTGGAAATTCACAACGGTTTTGGGTAGAGAATTGTTGACACTTTCGAAATATGTATAGTTCATTTGAAAAGGTTATGACAGGTTTTTCACGCGAGATGTTAAATTTTTTTAAATTTTTTTCGGTTTTCCGGTTTTGACGCAATTTTTTTGCCACTAATTGACAATGAATGAACTTTATTGGGCATGTGTCATCGAGAGGCATTCACTACTTAAGTATACCAGTTTTATTTTTTTGGAAAGGACTTCAAGTTTTCAAGATATTCAGCATAATCCAAAATCAAATTTTTTGTGTTCAATTAGACGGGTCGATTTGAAATTCACCCAAGTGACAAGGAAAACCGTGTTTTAGGGATCAAAATAAGATACCTTGCCGAAGGAAGCATACCTTTAAAATCAATTCTGATGTACCGACTTTGAGCCCCAAAGTTTGAAAAATCCTAAGTTTACCCATTTAGGGTGCCCCAATCGTGTTAAAATGTATGACCGATCCCCACTAACTTTTTAAGGCCGACCCACCCATGCCAGTGGCGCACCCCGTAAGACTCCACATTCGGGGGTCCCCATACAAAAAAATCATAATTTTTCGCACTTTACGTGATAAAATCAGCTAAGTGGTGTTACGTAACTGCCTGGTGCGGGAGAGGAGGAGTGGCGGGTTGGCATGGTTGTATCCCGGCTGAGGCTCGTCAGCATTGGGGCGCAGTTCTTGCCACTTCTCCTTTCCCAACAGTTGCGAAGCAAAATTAGAGTTCATGCCTGGGGAAAGAATATATGCAAAAAAGAAATAGAGATAAAGAAAAAGCGGGAGAAAACCTGTCCGAGTCAGGTGGAGCCTTCCCACCCCTCCTGTTCACGAGATGTGAACAGCCTTTGGGCTCTACTATGGCTCCGCTTCCCGAATAGAGTCCCCTTAAACCTGACTAATGTCCGTCTATGTGTACTTACTTACTTTTCATACTTGCCTCAACTACTCCAACTTACCATCAGTTGCCACGAGGGCAACACCTGCACCAACAAATATATGTCCTTAGCCAGACATTTTACCAGTTACCCTGCACAAAAAAAATTAAAATCCTCAACCCGTATACATTAAAGGAAATATTCTTTGGAATTTACAATCAGCGTTGCCACAAGCTCAATTTTTTTTGTATCCAAAAGTGTATCCATCCTGACAAAAATGTATCCACATTTTTTACTAGCAAAGAAACATGTACACTAGGGTGATTCTTAGGCTCTAAAAAGTTAGGTATCGATGAGAAAATAAGCCAAGCAAAAAAAAGCGCTGTAACTTAATCCATAGGGGTGGCTATTTTTTCGCCCTTTTTTATGGAAAATGTATGGGAAAAAATAGGATTTTTTTTCAAAGTGATTTATCTCATAATATTTGAAATGTTTTTCAAAAAAGGAGAGATAAAAATGAAAGATTTTTGTACTGTGGCACACACATACACAGTAACCCACACAAAAATTTAAAAAATTATGAGAAAAAACACTTGAAAAAGATCTCACTTTTTCCCATACATTTCCCATACAAAAGGGCGGAAAAAATAGCCACCCCTAGGGTTAAGTTAAAGGGCTAATTTTTTGCAAAGCTTATTTTCTTATCAATACCTAACTTTTGAGGGAGTATGACCGAAAAAAAACAAATTCTTTTTATTTGAATCACCCTAATGTATAGCTTCTTGGATTTTGTTCGTTTCTTTGAAAATACAAAACGATTGTTGGAGCTGTTAAAAATGTATCCATTTAAAACTTTTTGTATCTTTGTATCCATTGACTTAAAATGTATCCAAATGGATGCAATTGTATCCAAACGGCAACCCTGTTTACAATACTCAATAATTAACAACCTTTATTCAAAATTATTCAAAGATAGAAATAAACCCTTTCGCTAATTGAAAATTTATTTTTAATACAAAGATTACCATTAATTATTTTCTAATCCTAATGCTTAAAAGATATTCAAAATTTTATTGGCGACCGAAAACTTCAAAAATAATCTTATAATTCAACCAGCTTAATGTGTATCTAACTTGTTTGTGCTCAAGCACACATTTAAATATAATTAAGTATGCCTGAATATATGTGTGAATCTCTAAAATGTAAAACAAATATCTAAGTATGTGTGTGTGTGCCCTCTCTCTAATAGATTTGTAACTAAATTCGTGCGTATTGATATTCTCGCTCCGAAAAAAAATCTAACTATATATATCTATATGAAAGTATGTGTATGTGTGTATGTGTATTTTTTTTTTGTCTCTGCAAAACACTCACCTCGCTTTACAGTCCACGTTGGTACCAACGTGACGTTGCGAGCTGAAAAGAAATGAGAAAAAAACAAACAACATACACAGGGCTATACAAAAGACAGTGGTTTAGTTATAGGTCTTTGACCGCTTGACCGTGGTGTTCAAGGCTAATTTTCAAGAACAATTGCCTTTTGGATTTTAGTTTTACAAAACGGTTCGGTGCATATGCATTATTTTATGCATATGCTAAAAAATTTACGCATAAAAAAAAACAATCTCGCGGCACATAAATTAAGTAGTTTAGTAAAAAAAAAAATCCGCGGAATCGAATTACAAAAGTGATTAAAACATTAAAAGTGATTAAAGTGGTAAGTGAAGATAAAATCTGATCAAAAAACATAAAAAATTTTTTTTGAATAATATAGATTGGAAATGAAAATTGAAAAAAAGTCAAAAACTACCAAAGGGGTCAAAAAAATAGAAATAAATGCAAACATGAAAAGTGAAAGTGTAAGCGAAATACTGAAAAAAATCTATCACATTTTTGACGACAATGGAATTTAGTTGAGAGATCTAGGCGAGATCTAAAAAAGAGCGCATAACAAAAAGAATAAAAATTATAATAAAAAAGGTTTTATAAAATTAAAACAATGCAAAATAAAATTTTTTTTCTTCCAAATAGATAAAAAGTTCAATTTTTAAAAGTGGCAGCGTGCATGCAAGTGTTTACGCATATGCCTTAGCCGGAGCCGGCACGATAGAAACAAATTTGTATAAAAAAACAACAAAACTTAAAGGTAAGAAAATTCAAAACGCAACTGGACTTCTAATCACTAACTAATAGAACTAGTAAAATAAATATGTAAACAAATTCATAAATGTAAAAATTTAACAATTCAAAATTTCAAAGTTTAAAGTTTTTTTCAAAAAAGATAGTTGGGTAATGCACCCTAATAAATGTTCAAACGTGTGTGTGATGGTGGTAGTGATAAAACTTCGAAGTTGGTTTGCACGCTATCGCACTTAGCTACTCACTCTCTCCTCTCTGCTGTGTTTATGTGTTATGTTTTGTGTCGCCGTGTATTTGTGTGGTGAGTGAATGCTTCAAAGTAGATGTTGCCAAGTGGATATTTATGTTGCTGTTAATGTTGCCGGCAAAAGTAACATCAAAAATTATTTAGAAAAAGATTTTTTCTAAACGGGGTCGCCCCTCGGCAGTAGTTTGGCAAACTCTCCGGGTGTATTTCTGCCATGAGAGGCTTCTCTGCAAAAAATTCATTTGCTTTGCAAGTGCCGTTCGGAGTCGGCAAAAAACTGTAGGTCCCGCCAACTTATAGGAAAAACTCAAAAAGCAACACACCACAAGTTGGAAAGAGAAAAAATGTTGTGTTCTACCCTCTTGTGTTGTGTTTGACGTGCCGGTATGATGTTAAATGTTGGTCTGTGTTTTGTATGAGTGAGTGTGTGTATTCAGATATGATTTTTGGCCTGCTTTTCAAGGACTGGTTTTGGCCCAAAGGTTGCCTTTTGGCCAAGTAAAAATTCCTCCAATGGGTTGTTGGTCAGTATACGTTGGTGTTTGTTGTTGTTTTCCGTGTTTTTCTATGTGTGAATTTGGGCGTGGTTTCCACTTCCACTTTAAAAAAATTAAACTTTTTTTTCAACACTTTTGGCACTCGATAAGACCGCGACTTTTTCAAATTTGATCTGTCGATCAGCGGAACCCCTTTTTATACCCCATTGTCCTTGCGGCATTTCGGACACCGTACGGCACGAATTGCCTGCCTGCTTTGGTCAAACCAATCCGCGTTCGACACTTAAGCGGCACGTATATGTGCATTTGTACAAGCAACATTTTAACCCACTCACACCATTAACCATCCGCTGTGCAAATATCGTAAAAACGAATAAGGGAGTTCGGTTAGCGGTTACTCATACATCTGCTCATATACCCGCTTGCGCGTAGTCAGAGAAATCATCACAGGCTGTCGTTACAGTGGCTATCTTTTTTTATTTCTGGAGTTTATTTTTCTCTTAAGAACTTTAAAAAACATAGCAATTTCACTGATTTTTTCATAAAAAGTGCCAAAATTTTTTTTTTTAAATGTGTGTAAGGGGAACCCCCCAGGTGGTGGTTTAGGGGGTGTGCCACTGTCATGGGTCCGTCAGCCCTTCAAAGTTAGTGGGGGTCGGTCATACATATGAGCACGATTCGGGCATTCTAAATGTGTCAACTAAGGATTTTTCAAACTTTTGTGCTCAAGGACAAAAGTAAAAAGTCGGGACATCAGAATTGGTTTTAGAGGTATGCTTCCTTCGGTACAGTAACTTATTTTGATCCCTAAAATACGATTTTCTTTTTCACTTGGGCGATTTTGAAATCGACCCGCCTAATTGAACACAGTACACAGTACAGGGCGCTTGGGACCAAAATATTAGATTTTGGTTTAGGCTGCATATCTTGAAAACTTGAAGTCCTTTCCAAAAAAAAGGTATAATTAAGTAAAGAATGCCTCTCGATGTCACATGCCCAATAAGGTTCATTCATTGTCAATTAGTGCCAAAAAAATAGCTTCAAAACCGGAAAACCGGATGAAATTTACAAAAATTCCAATTTCTGGCTTAAAAACATATCATACTTTTTTCAAGTGAATAAAACACTGTATGTATATCGAAAGTGTCAACAAATATCTACCCATAAACCGTTGAGAATTTTGAAATCGGTTGAAAATTTGATTTTTAATGAATTTTCTTTTACGAAGAAACTGAAAAAACGGTTTTTTAGCCTTAAAACCAGGTTTTGGGGGTGTTACAAACTTTTTAAAGGGCGTTTCCTGTATAACTCGACCAGATGAGCAATATCTACTAGGTCGCTTCAAAAGTGCAAAATGGCTGTTGCACTGTGTAATCACCGCACTCAACTATGTAAAGAAAACAACGGACGAAAACAGCGCGTGAGAAAAAAATTTACGAAGTTTATATTATTTCATTTCATTTCATTTATAATACAATGTATAAATAATAAATTCGACTTTCATTACATAATACAATAGACGGGTTTTTTTTTGACAACAACAAAAAATACATTGAAACTTTTGAAGAAAACTGGTTCTTAAAAATCCCAGAATTTTTTGAAAATTTTGAACAAAGATTATTCATATTTCATACTATGATGAAAAACATGTTAATATTTATTTTAGTGTTTATAAAGACAGATTTAGGAAAACATTTTTTATTTATTTTAGCGCTTATCAAGGCAGAATTAGGAAAACTTTTCTTATTTATTTTAGTGTTTATCAAGACAGAATTAGGAAAACATATTCGTATTTATTTAAAAATTGTGAAATCCAGGATTTTCTTAATATCAAGAAAAAACTTTCCAAGTTCAAATTCATTCCGGGATTTTCTTGTTGGTGCCTTGTTTTTAGTAAAAAATTCTCTCTGCTGAAAATAGCAGTTTTAGCAAAAACTTCGTATAAATCAAAACTTTCACTACTAAAATGTGTTATCGAACCGTATTATATATCGGATTAAGTTCATAAAAGAAGTAGTGTCGATTTTACGGATGAAACCCCAATCTTTTTCCGATTTTTGACCCCAATGAGACACGTAACGTAATCTGATTGGTTTACAACTTTTTATTTATCATTTTCTAGTTTACTACCACATTTTAAGCCTCGGATGAGAACCCCCTTTAATGCTGACGACCCGGCAAAACGAATTAAGGACTATGAGAAGGATATTAGGGCTTGTACCTGGAATGTCCGGCCCCTTTCCAGGGAAGGTACCGCTGCCTGACTGGTTGATGTCCTCGCTAACGCAAAGGCTGACATCACCGCCCTGCAGGAAATGCGATGGACGGGACAAGGAAAGACGACCATCGGACCTTGTGACGTATACTACAGTGGCCAGACACGCAGCAAATCGCGTGGTGTGGACGAGCGTCTCGCTGCGATCCGCAGTAAGGCGAGGTTTTTCAACATAACATTTATCTGCGCCTATGCGCCGACTGAGGAGAAGGACGACGCAGAGAAGGACTCCTTCTACGATAAACTTGAACAGACCTATGATCGCTGCCCCCAACAGATACCAAGGTGGGCAGGGAAGGAGTCTTTGGTCCTACAGTTGGAAAATTGAATTTCCACGATATAACATCCCCCAACGGCACTAGGTTGATTGATTTCGCCACTGCTCGCAATATGGTCATCAGTAGTACCAGGTTCCAGCATAAACGAATACACCAAGACACCTGGCTATCCCCTGACCAAAGAACAAGGAACCAGATTGACCATGTAATATGGAAAAGACGGACTACTCGCCGAGCTGTACAAAAACGGAGGCGAAGAGCTGGTAAAAAGCATGCATCAGCTCTTATGCAGAATGTGGTCAGACGACTGCATGCTTCCGGATTGAAATTTAAGTGTGCTCTGCCCAATCCACAAGAAAGGCGATCCCGCTAACCGCACCAACTACCGCGGAATCAGTCTTCTTAATATCGCATATAAGGTTCTATCTAACGTATTGTGTGAAAGACTGATGCTCATCGTAGATAAACTGATTGGACCTTATCAGTGTGGCTTTAGACCTGGTAAGTGTACCATCGACTACCGCGGAATCAGTCTTCTTAATATCGCATATAAGGTTCTATCTAGCATATTGTGTGAAAGACTGATGCCCATCGTAGATAAACTGATTGGACCTTATCAGTGTGGCTTTAGACCGGGTAAGTGTACCATCGACCAGATTTTCACGATGCGCCATATCCTGGAAAAGACCCATGATAAAAGAATCGACACATACCATCGACAAATCGACAAAGATTTTAAAGCCGATTTTGACGGCGCAAAAAGGAGTTGCCTCTATGCCGCCCTGTCTGAATTTGACTTCCCTGCAAAGCTTATACGGCTTTGCCAAATTACGTTGAGCAATACCAACAGCTCCATCAGAATCGGTAAGGACTTCAAACGAGGCTTCAGATAGGGCGACGCCCTTTCGTGCGATTTCTTCAACCTGATGCTGGAGAACATAATTCGAGCAGCAGAGCTAAAGCGCTGCCTTCTCTGGACTGGATAAGGAAGCGAAAAAGATGGGTCTTGCGGGCAACGAGGACAAGACGAAGTATCTGCTGTCATCAAAGAAAGAATCGGCGTACCTGCGCCTTGGCAGCCAAGTCACCGTTGATAGCTACAAATTTTAAACGGTGAGGGACTTCGTCTATTTGGGAACCAGAATTACTCTTGCCAACAAGTGTTACTTTGGACTAAGTAGGCAATTGAGAAGTAAAGTCCTCTCTCGACAAGCAAGGATCACGCTCTATTATAAGTCTCTCTTCATAGCAGTCCTGATGTACGGCTCAGAATAATGGACAGTGTCAAGAGAAGATAAGATGGCAATTGGAGTATTTGAGAGAAAAGTTCTCCGGAAGATTTATGGCCCTTCCCGTGATGCCAACGGCGAGTTTCGAGGAAATTTAACGATGAGCTGTACGCGCGGCCGCCATGGTGTAGCGGTTAAGTATTCGGCCTTCTACACCAAGTCGTGGCAGATCAATGCCCGGCAAAGGTAACATCAAAAAATTATCTAGAAAAAGAATTTTTCTAAACGGGGTCGCCCCTCGGCAGTAGTTTGGAAAACTCTCCGCGTGTATTTCTGCCATTAGAAGCTTCTCAGCAAAAGCTCATTTGCTTTGCAAGTGCCGTTCGGAGTCGGCAAAAAACTGTAATCCCGCCAACTTGTAGAAAAAAAATATAAAATTAACCCACCACAAGTTGGAAAGAGAAGCTAGGCAGAAATCTGGTTAGAGGTTATGATAACCAGTTGGTATATCGCCGCCATTAGTTTTTTGTTTTTTGGTTTTTTGTACGAGGTTTCTGCAGACCTTGACCATAGTCCAGTGGATTAAAGCCCAAAGGATACCCTGGTAGGACATCTTATGCGAATGGACAAAGAAGCTCCAGCACAGGTTTTCCTATCGTCACCTGAATTCGGCAGCCGAAGAAGGTGGAGGCTTCGACTGAGATGGAAACAACAGGTGGAGGATGACTTGAACTCCCTTGGGTTTCCAATTAGTGCCAGTTATCGCTGAAAAGAATGACTGGCGTGCTTTGATACGAAACGGCCAAAATCGCCTAGACGGTTAAGCGTCAATAAATGACGCAAGCCAAGATTGGTACGCGTGCATTTGAATGCATTTTTTAAAGCTTTGATCTGCAATCAATCAATCGGTTTTCAGTGGTCTTTTTTTTATTGCAGATCAAAGCTTTAAAAAATGCATTCAAATGCACGCAACTATAATTTTTACATAATTTTACATTTATTTTCAAGTTGAACTTTTAATCTATTTTTTTTATGACAATAAATTCAAGTGTATTACAACTAAAGTAGATTTCCATTATAGAAGCATGCAAATATCAGGTGATAACAGTAAGCATAAACAAAAAATATTTAATTAAAAGTAATAGTAACCAGTGTTGCCAATTCTTGTAAAAAAATTTGGCATAATTGCCAAATTTAACACAGGGTTATATTTGAATTTTTGAAACCTCTATAACTTTTTGAGTTATAAAAAAAAGTAGTTACTGTTGAAGAAAAAGTTTCACAGAATTTAAAGGCCTTTTCGACAGACTAAAAAAAATTGGAATTTAGGTATGATGTGAAACGAGATACCGACAGTCACTACTAGAATTTAGATGCAAGAATTTTTTGTGCCCTGCGGGTTAGGGGTTTAGAATATGCCCGAGGTAGGCATACCGGCCGTAAGAGGCGACTAATATGCACATAGGTAATGACGTGCTACTCGATGGTTGATCTACGGATATGATTCCTCTCACCTCTCATTACCCATCTTCTTCTTCCTCACGGATGGAGGGATGACATGACCTAGAAGGTTCCACTGGTCATACCAAATCGCTACCACGACAGTCGGGCAGTACCGTAAGGGAGTACCGCAGCGTACCGGGGTCATATCCGGCCAAGGACTGTCAACTTCGGCATCACTCCCCAAAACCTTCGGGGAGTGTTTTGCTGTTAACAACAACAACAACAACAACAACAACTAGAATTTGAACTCGGAGTAAAAAATTGTTAAGGTAAGAATTGTGGCGGCTTCCAAGCCATGAACAACGGTGTACGGCTCATTAAAATCGGACTTAAAATGGCGACGTAGTGTCAAAAAAACAAATAGCCCATCGGGGGGGGCGTGGCAAAAAAAAATTGGGATCGCCTTCAAAATATCTTTAATCCTAGGGGTGGACTGGACAAACTTTTTTTTGTATGGGGACCGATCCGAACTAGTGGACACCTCGACGCGGTACGAGGGCTTATGTCGATAGCCACAGGGCTACGCTACCCTTGTGATCATAGATCCGCATGGTACTACCTCACGAGAACAGCCTAGCTCCCAATCCAATGTGTTATGTGATACCGTGCCCTTTCGACGTTTACAGCCGGAAGGCAAATCGTGGCTGTAGTCGAACGGATCCTCTCTGATACCGGGCCGCCTCAGAGAGTATCTATGCCGCGGCGGACGACACACTTTTCCCTCACTCTTTCCTTGACCCTAAGCTGGACTTGTCCGACGATAGGTCGAACGAACAAGATGAAAAAAAAAAAAACTTTAATCAATCAACAACTTCGATCACTCCTCAGCAGAGGAGAGCTATGCGAGCAAGCGAAAACACAACGTCGGAGGCAACTACGGGTCGGTCAACCCATAAATCTCTATCAAGTAAGAGTGACTTGATGGGAGCCAGCTCCAGTGCGGCCGCCTACGCAGCTAAGCGGAAAACGGCTCATGCTGAAATTCCATCACCGCTGATATGAATACCAGTCTCTCAACGTCTGTGGCAATGGTCTGGCCTCAGAGATTCAAAGGAAAGAGAAGCAGTAAATGGGCTGTCAGCAAAGGGAGCGACCGCGATGGAAACTACGGGGCCGGCCTTCCAAGAGACATCTCCCCGCCGCTCTGCGTACCTGGAAAAACGTTTGGCCGCTAGGATCCACAGGAAACGCTGACTCCGAGTTTCAGGAAGTGGGTGGAGTTAGCACAATCTCTGATACCGGAGTTCCACAGCAGTTATGTGCCAAAGAGGGTATACGTAAACCCTTTCAAACGCCACAGATCGGACATGGAGTTAAAACCCCATCCCAAGCGGCATCAAAACACCCCGGAGTGGGCAAACCCAG
This sequence comes from Campiglossa producta, assembly GCA_964058755.1. NCBI lineage: Eukaryota > Metazoa > Arthropoda > Insecta > Diptera > Tephritidae > Campiglossa > Campiglossa producta. Next base: position 2,166,846 of record CAXKVI010000007.1, read on the forward strand.
CTTTGCTGATGTAACCAAGGACATAATCCTGATAGGCAACGACCGTTTGGCCATCCCCAAGGACCAGTGGTGGCACGTCCGGAACGCACTCGGAAACGCTGTCATCGACTTTTATGTGGCCTCTCCGGGTGGTTCAGCGGCGGTCAGGAATGCGGGCTGGCACCAGGGACAGATCAAAATTGCCGCGTGCGTAACGCAAGAACTGTTGCACTGTACAAGGCAGCAGCTGCAAGACTGGGTGAAGTCTACGAAGGTGCAAAAATCGAGGTCGTCGACTGGAGGGGCATTCCGGCTCGGCCAAGGGCAAGGGCATGGATTCCTGTCATCCCTGCAGAGCATAAGAGAATTCTCACGATGCTGCGGATAATGAATCCGTCCCTCCCGACGCAGGATTGGAGTGTCACTCTGGTCGGGGATGCGGTAGGGCCTGATAGACAAGTGGTTTTCCCATGATTAAGGAGGCACTCGAGCCCCTTAAAAGGTGTAATGGACTAGTGCACTATAGTATAGGCCAGATCGTCATCCACGTATACCGCTGCGATGCACAGCGCGCTGCCATCGCGGCTGCTCCGCGAGACTCGGAAATCGAAGTACCGCAAGAGAAAACCGAGGAGTCCGACGCGGAAAGTATGTTATTTGCCAACTCGTAGATAGAAGACAGGCTGCTGGACGGGGAAGGCCTCGACGTCACGGTGGTAGCAGCCCATCCTGAGCGCAATATCTCTGAAGCTTCATACAGCAGGGCTCCCAAATCGCGCAGTTGTTCTGAACTCGTCGTTGAGAGACAGCCTTCGGGACAGGGCAGACCTCGACGATATGGGGACGGCAGGGAAGTCCGAAGAACCTCCACCACAAAGGGAGGTGACCAAATCTGGTGTCAAATTTTTGTACGGGTCATCTTAATATAGGAGCGGAGGCTAATGCTCATCACGTCCAATGGGGAAGCTCCGATATCAATGCCAGGGGTAAGTCTCTGTTTGACTACTTATTAACAACCAACCTAGTAGTTTGCAACGTGGGTAGCGAGCCTACTTTTATCACTAAAACCAGTAGGTGTATGTCGATTAATTTATCATGGGTCTCCTCCATGGTCTAAAGCCACACTGATAAGGTCCAATCAGTTTGCCTACGATGGGCTTCAGTCTTTCACACAATACGCTAGAAAGAACCTTATATGCGATATTAAGAAGACTGATTCCGCGGTAGTTGGTGCGGTTAGCGGGATCGCCTTTCTTGTGGATTAGGCAGACCACACTTAAATTCCAATCCGGAGGCATGCACTCTTCTGACCATATTCTGCATAAGAGCTGATGCATGCTTTTTACCAGCTCTTCGCCTCCGTGTTTGAAAAGCTCGGCGGGTAGTCCCTCTTTTCCGGGCCCTTTGTTGTTTTTGAGCTATCCTCACTTCATCATAGTCAGCTGGTGGGACGAATTTTCCATCGTCAGGAGAAGTGCTCCCTCCATAATTTAAGTACACTCTGTACGTTGGCTATCAGGTCGCCATTATTGTTCTTACAGGAACTTGCCCCGGTCTTAAAACCTTCCGTCATCCGCCGGACTTTTCATAGAATTTTCGGGCATCATTCCTGTCAGCCAGCATCTTAAGCTACTCACACTCACGCCTTTCGGCTCACGCGGGTTGCGCCCGCTCGCAACGACTCCCTGTAGGCAGCTCCTTTTTTGTCCGAGGCAGTGCTGCATTCCTCATCGTACCAGTTGTTTTTGTGGGCTCGCTGAAACCCTATAGTGGCCTCAGCGGCGGTACGTAATGAGTGAGAGATATGCTTACATTGCTCGATTACATCGTTAGGTCTAGGATTGCTCTCCGATAGCAGGTGTGAGAGTCGAATGGAGAAATTATCAGCTGTCTCGACGTCAAACTTTACTTCCGTTACTGTGCGTACTTTCTTCTCTGCACAGAGGCGTGTGCGTATCTTGGCACGTCCAGAACGGTGGAGCTGTGTCTGCCGTCGATCATGATATGATCAATCTGGTTTCTTGTTCCTTGATCAGGGGACAGCCAGGTGGCTTGGTGTATTTGTTTATCCTGGAACCTGGTACTACTGATGACCATATTGCGAGCAGTGGCGAAGTCAATCAACCTAGTGCCTTTGGGGGATGTTATATCGTGGAGACTAAATTTCCTAACTGTAGGACCAAAGACCCCTTCCTTGAACACCTTGACATTAAAGTCGCCTAGCACCAATTTGATATCATGTTGGGGGCAGCGATCATAGGTCTGTTCCGGTTTATCGTAGAAGGAGTCCTTCTCCTCAGTCGGGGCATAGGCGCAGATAAATGTTACGTTGAAAAACCTCGCCTTGATGCGGATCGCAGCGAGACGCTCGTCCACAGGAGTGAACGCTAGTACTTGGCGGTGAAGTCTCTTTCCCACCACGAATACTACACCACGCGATTTGCTACGTGTCTGTCCACTGTAGTATACGTCACAAGGTCCGATGTCGTCTTTCCTTGTCCCGTCCGTCGCATTTCCTACAGGGCGGTGATGTCGGCCATTGCTTTAGCGAGGACATCAATCAGTCGGGCGGTACCATCCCTGGAAAGGGTCCGGACATTCCAGGTACATGCCCTAATATCCTTCTCATTGTCCCTCCTTCGTTTTGCCGGGTTGTCAACATTAATGGGGGTTCTCATCCGAGGCTTTTTCGATCTTTTCATTGGAATAGATTTTTTACGTGGCGGGTCCCAAACCCAGCGCACAACCCGTCTCGGAGGTTTTGAATAAAAATATTCACACATTTATATACACTTGAACTAACCTAACCTAATCTCAGTAATAATATGTCCCATCCGAGCAAACATGGCTCAACTTTTTCTTAAACATTTGGAAACTGTATAGTTCTCAAGTTGATATCTAACACAATTCTCTAATTTTTCTCAAACTTTAGAAATATTTTGATAACTGTGTAGTTCTCAAGTTTATCTTTGAGATGTTTTAATAATTTAATAGATCTCAAGTTGATACCCAACATCATTGTCCAAGTTTTCTCTAACCTTTTATATCTTAAGATAATTTAAAAGCTGTCAAGTTAAGGTACCACGAAATAACTCACAAATGAAATAAGTCCCATGAAATAACTCCCAATAAAAAATGAAATAGCCGCCAACTTTTAGAAATGAAATAACTCCCAAAGAAGTAAATGAAATAAGTCCCAATATTTGTTAGTTATTCCATAATGAGGGCCGAATTTTCCAAAAAAAATTAAATAACTTCCAAATGAAATAAGGCACAAGAAAAAGAAATAGCTCCTAATTGTCTATTTATGTTATATATTTATTCAGTATATATACATATGTAAATTGACACATAAGCAATTAGGGGTGGGACTATTCGATTAAAAACTATTCGAATAAACGATACCTTTATCGGACCGACATAAGCCATTAGGGGTGGTACTATTCGAATAAACAAACCTTTATTTGACGCGAATAAAAAATTCGAATAATTTTTCGAGTCGTTTGCGCAAAAGAGGCTTCGATTTTTTATAAAAATCGATAATTTATTATTATACGCATCATATCTCAAAGTTTCAAAGCCATACAAAGTGCCGTTACGAGTTTAGAGCAAAACCAATTTCGCCGTAGGTACCATGCATTTGGTTTAGTGAGCTAGCAGTGGCTCATACGTCTTTTTTCTCTTTTGAAATTAATGTAATGGAGCGAGATCCCAGAGCCGCCATTTATGAACCATTACTCTTGGATAGTCCTCACCGTAATTGGACGAATGTGGAAATTTCAAAGCTGTACCTATGACAGGGGCCTAGGTACCTGGGGTCAAAGTCGCCAAAAAATTACCTTAACTTCACTTACTTTATAATGGATGATTTTCACACATTTGTTTTAAATACAACCTGGGCTAGCATCCAGTGTTGTTAAACCCATATCAGTGACAGGACTCCAGCCAGACAACCCAAACTGGCGGTTTTCCTATGAAAACTACATAGTGCGGTCTTCAAAATTTAATGGATTTGGCCAACTTTGGCTGTTTTCAAATACCCGATTTCCCCAGTTTTTGTAGAGCACTACTCTTAAGTATCATCAGGCATTTTAAGACTTCGTCCCATGGCAAACCAGTCAGCCAGAAACCTCAAAGCTGGGAACTTTTTATCATTCTTGCTGCGCTTTTACACGTTTAAGCGGGGTTGTGCATCTTGGGGGCTTTTTAGTGTTGGCTCTTTACACATGTGTCGTAAGTAGTGTCAGGTATTTTCAGACTTCTGACTTCAGTATCTGACTTTTCTTATTCTTACTGCAATTGCACTTGTTTAGCCGCGTTGCCCAACTTTGGCTGTTTTTAAATAGCTGGTACTTACACATGTATCGTAGAACACTGCCCTTAGGTAGTATCAGGCATTTTTACACTTCATCCCATGAAAAAAACTTCAGGCACTTCAAAGTTGGAGGCTTTTCTTAATTCTTACTACAATTTCACTTGTTTAAGCGGCTTTATCCAACTTTGGCTGTTTTTAAATGGCGGATATTTACACATGTGACTTAAAACCAAGGATAACGATAACGTAACCGTAACGGCTTAAAACCGATTCATTTTTCAAAACCGAAACCGTTATTTTTATCTGAAAGAGAACGAAATCGAACCCGTTTCAAAAGCCGGAACCGGTTCCAAACGGTTTTGAATTTTGTTTAAAGTCTTAAAAGTATCGAAAAAGCACTCGTATATGAATCTTTTTACGTCCGTTTTTTTATCTTAAATGTACTCGTAAACGATTAATTTTCGATAGAAAACCCGACTTCCTAGACTGCCTTACCGACTGATTTCAATGCGAAAATTAATGCAAATAAACAAACCCAAATTTTAGGTATAAAGTTTTTTTATTAAATAATGTTTAATATAAACTAAACAATGGTAATAGATGCGAAAATTATAATTATATATAATTTAACAAAATAACGGTAGTGAATGCGTTAATATAAATAATATATAAATAATCAAAACAACGGTAGTGGATACGACAATTATAATAATATATTAATTTTGTTTTCGACGGTATGCTGCCAACTTCGTTTGCCTGTCATGGACATATTGAAAGTGCTTTTTCGAAATCGTCGAAAACACTTGTTCCTCTGAATTGAACTTGTTACGAAATGCACCTAAGAGAACAAAATAAACGATTAAACATAATAAGTATTATTGAAAATGTAACATACATACTTCTTATAGCTGCAGTCGTTGCCAAACCAATTGCGCTAATTTTCACACCAGTAACCCTCCACGAAAAATGCTCGGCTACTTCACCGGTAATAAATTTCCTCCAGAACGGTTTTATGTACTTATCGAATAATAAGAGGTACATACCTTTAAAACTCTTTTCCTGACCTCTGCTTGTAAAAGAAATAATGAAATTGTGGTACGAAGTTCCATGATTAAATTTGAATTACTCACCGGAATACTATTTTGAAATCTTGTGCACAAATCCGCAAATCCACCTTCCAGCATGCTAGTAATAATTTAAAAGATATATTTTATGTTATTTGTGTTTTTAATTAGATATTTTACAAACCTACTTACTTTTAAAATATCAGTTTGAAAATTTTGGTATAAAATTTTTGGTTTGAAATTTTTTTTTTTTTTTTTTTTTTTGACGTGACAGGAAAAGCTTCTTTTGTTATTGTTTTTTATTCGAGAATAGCTCGTAAATCGCAATGTTCGTAAAATGTACGGTACCTTGCTGGCTGGGAGAGTATTTCTTTGGATATCCAATATCCAGTGGAAAACCTCCGTGCCTTCTCCGGTCCGACAGAGCCGATATCAACTTTCCAACAACATTCCATTTTCACTATCGAAAAGAAAGGACCTGCCGGCTGCCGTTGTCGCAATCACCAACTATTTCTAAGGTAAATTGTTGTACAAAATATTAACAAACAATAAAGAGACTTATTGTGATATAATATTAATCCACCTGCCTTGCGTTTCTTTATTTTATCTTTTCATTCCGAGATTATATCTCCCGAGCGACGGTATAAACATTGGTCCTATCTCACCGTGAGACCAGCGACCTCCAAACAACCAACCGGCCAAAAAAAAATTACAGTGCACAGCACAAATACAACTAATGAACTTAGATATTAATTCACGGGCAAAGCAAGCAGCAGCAGTTGAACAACAACAATAAGCACACCACACAAACCACCACCACAACAACAACAACAACACATAGCAGCAACAACACAAGGTACGTGGTTATATTTTCAAGCGCACAAATTTTGTTTCAAGTGAAATTTTTAAAGTGAATTTGAGGTTCGGCCTTTTGTTAACCAAAAATTGTATATTTATTGAAGAAAAATAATGCCAGTACAAATATTTCGAAGAATATCGGCCAATTACACTGCACTATTTTCCAGCTGATCTAACCTCACATTCACTTATTTCGTTTGCTTGTTTGTTAATAAACAACAACAACAACACATTTGGCTCACATAACCAAACAAGTCACCGCAAATTTAGCATTGCACTTTTTATCTTTGCATTTTCACTTATTTAAAATTGCGTTTGCTCCCAAAAATTTGTGCACATATTTGGTTGAAATAACCACACATTTCAACCTTTTTTGTGTTAGGAATACTTCATTGGTCTTTTCTTTTATAATTCACCGATAAAAAAAAAAATATCACAAACGTGGTTGTTGTTACACATTTCAAATACATTGTTGTTGGCTGGTGAAACTGCATTAGCGTAAATACACTCACGTTCAAGTAAATAGCCTGCAATTAAAAAAGTAACGAAATTTTAAAATAATCAGCAATATAATTGCAAATAACAAAATACGTGAGTAATTATCTTATTTTTGCGATAAACAAGTGGTTGTCCTTTTCTCATACTTACATTAAATCTATTCTGATTACCATCTGTTGACCGATTTCGGCCAATTAAATTATTAAATTGAAAATGGAGTCATTTATTCAAAGAGCGGAATCGATTGTAGAATTCGAGACACCATTCCATAATTTCTCTGGGAATTCAGCAGGGAGAATTAAAAATTAAATGGGAAAAGTTTAGTGATGCCTATGAAACTGTCCTTGCCGAGAATGTAGGACAAACAGCAGATATCGCGTCCATTAAGAAAAAATATAGGGTCTCTTATGGAACATAGGTTAGGTTAGGTTCAAGTGGCTGCCGCAGGGGCACACCTAGGTCAGTATTAAAAGGCCCGTTGTGATACCACCAACACTAGGAAAGTCAGTTCCGGGACCCTGAAAATCCTGGTATTATCGGGATTCTTCACATAGCAGAATCCCGGGACTGACGTTCCTTAACCGACACCGTTACTCCTCCTCGAACCATTTAGATGACTTGATGAAGGCCACCAGGTCCTTTATGTCCAGCTCCGTGACCTGACGTAGGCTAACCAGGAAGGGAACTCGCAAAAAGCGAGTTATCACGCCACTTAAAGCCGGGCAGTTGCAGATGTGGTGCTCCACAGTTTCCTCCTCCTCATCATCCTTACAACTCCTACAGCATCGTCGGTAGGACACACCTAGTCTTTCTGCGTGCCTACCAATGAGGCAGTGCCCAGTTAATACGCCTATTAATATGGAGATTTCTCTTCTCCTTAGGGCATAAATTTGTTTTGATCTTTTATGATCCCATTTCGGCCAGGTTTCTTTGGATATCCGGCATCCTGAAGATTGCAGCCATCTTTCGTTGGCTTGGCGGAGTGGGTACTCCTTCATAATAAGCTTGCAAGTGGCAAACGGCATACCTAAGCGCTCTTTATCCTGAAAAACCTGCTTGGTCGTGCCCTGCCTGGCAAGCTCGTCTGCCTTACAGTTTCCCTCAATGCCCCTATGTCCCGGGACCCATATGAGGTTTACGCGGTTCTGTTGGGCCATCTCTTGTAGATATCGACGACAGCTGAGCGTCAGTTCAGAGTTGAACGAGTAAGAGCCAAGGGATTTGATGGCCGCTTGGCTGTCGCTGAGAATAAAAATATCCTGTCCCATAGTGTGTTGGCCTATCCAAGCCGCGGCGTCCATGATTGCTGAAACTTCAGCCTGGAAGACACTGCAGTGATCAGGTAGTCTGAAGGAGAGCTCAAGGTTCAGATCCTTTGAATAAACGCCTCCTCCAACTCTGCCGTCTAACTTCGAGCCATCAGTATAAATGGAAGTGCCGCCATGAGTGGCGGGACTCCGATCCGTGCTCTCCCATTCTTCCCTGCTGGGAATGTTGATTTTAAAACCGCTATCTCCGACTGTTGTAGTCGCACAACGATCTGTGCTCAGCGGAAGAAAGCTATAGGATCCCAAAATACAGGCGTGTCCAGTAGTGCTTGCGCCCCAGCCGGACGTCTCCCTTAGACGCAGAGCCGATGCTGCTGCTACCCGGTGCCCTTCTAGATCGAGTGGCAAAATGCCAAGAATGACCTGGAGTGCTTCGCTGGGCGTTGTTCTTAACGCACCGCTTATACAGATCATGCAAGATCTGTGTACTTTACCTAGCAGATTAAGGTTTGTTGCCTTGCTCAGCGCAGGCCACCATACCACAACTCCATAGAGCATGATTGGTCGAATGATTGCAGTGTAGATCCATTTGCATATTTTGGGGCTAAGCCCCCATTTCTTTCCAATGGCTCTTTTGCACGTGTAGAGTGCAATACACGCTTTCTTCTGGCGCTGAAGAACATTCTCTTTCCAGGTTAGTTTCCTATCCAGAACTGTGCCCAAGAACTTGGCTTTGTCAGCCAAGTTCAGGTGCACGTTATTCAGTTTTGGTAGTATTAGCGGTGGTATCTTATAGCGGTTGGTGAAAAGGACCAGTTCCACTTTTCCCGGGTTGATGCTCAGTCCGCAGCGCGAGCACCATGAGGAAACCTCTCCCAGTGCTACTTGCATCAAGTCGCACAGGGTTTGTGGGAATTTGCCCCTGTATACTATAGCTAAGTCATCTGCATATGCCACTACCTTCCCGCCCCCCCAGCTTGTGTCTCGCAGCATCGAGTTGATAGTGAGGTTCCATAGAAGCGGGGAGAGAACACCACCCTGAGGCGTTCCCCTTGTGACATAGCGTGATAAGTCAACCGAGCCCAGTGATGAAACTATTCGTCTACCCCTTAGCAGTTGATCAATAAGTCCAATAAGAGACCTGCTTATGCCCAGACTTGTTAAAGCGGTTTTTATAGCATCAGGGCTTATGTTGTTGAAGGCTCCTTCAATATCTAAAAAGGCCACAAGACAGTACTCCTTTTCTTACAGCGATTTTTCAATAACAGAAACTAGGCTGTGAAGCGCAGTTTCTGTAGATTTCCCTTTGGTGTATGCATCCTGATAGCTACAGATCAGGTTGCTATCAATAGGTAAGGAGAGGTAGTCATTTATTATCCTCTCGAAGATCTTGAGCACAAAGGATGAGAGACTGATCGGCCTATAGTCCTTGGGCTCGTAATGAGACGCCTTCCCCGCCTTAGGAATAAACACTACCGTGGCACTTCTCCAGGAGCACGGAATGTAGCTTAGAGCCAGGCAGGCTGTATAGAGAAATACCAGCCATTTGGCTGATGTCTCCAGCGTGTTTATGAGTTGTGCGGGAATAATCCCGTCTGGCCCGGCAGCCTTGAACGGTTCGAAGCTTTTAACCGCCCACCTAACCTTTTCCTCCGTGATGGGTATGTGTACAGCCAGGTTTGTTGTAGGTGCTTGGGGTTCCTCATGCAAGTTCCCTGGGAAGTGCGTATTCAAGAGCAGCTCTAGGGTTTCCCTCTCCGTGCTGGTCCAGGATCCGTCAGGTTTGCGCAAATAGCTTGTGGCTGTTTGAGTTTTTGAGAGCACTCGTCTAAGTCTCGCTGTATCTTCGACATTTTCGACCCCAGTGCAGAAATTTCTCCACGATACTCTCTTCACCTGCCTCAGAGCTTTTTTGTAGGCCCTGAGTTTAACTTTATATTCGAGCCATTGAGTCTCCGTGCCAAGGCTCTTGGCTTTGTTGAATTGTGTCCTACATGATTTACGGAGCGAGACCAGGTCGTAGGTCCACCAATGCGGCCTATGTTTACCGCGTGGTTTTGGCACTGGGCAAGCCTGCTCTAGGGCATTCGAGAGCGCCGTTGTAAAGGTCTTTACCAGATCCTCCAACTCCGCTACTGATGAGGGGACTTGTGGGGGCAGTGCTGGTAAGTCCCTAGATAGTATCTCATTGTGTAGCTGCCAGTTAGTGTTACGTGGGTTACGTTTCATAACCGGCTGCTCAACAGAAAAGTCTAGAACTAATTATACGTACCGATGGTCGGAGAATGAATGTTCATCGAGAACACTACATTTTCTGACCTACTTTCGCTGCATATAGTGAGATCTATGACCTCCCTACGGGTTTTAGTAATAAACGTAGGTTCGTTACCCACGTTGCAAACTACCAGGTTAGTTGTTAACAAATAGTCAAACAACGACTCTCCTCTAGCATTGATGTCGGAGCTTCTTGGATGAGGACCATATCTACGTCGCCTTTAGAGAGACGACTGATTAAAGTAGCCGAGGCTGCTTTAGATTTGTGCAGTTTTATCTGAATCACCACCAACATGAGATCTCTCAGACTTCCCTGCCACCGCCGTATCGTGGAGTTCCACCTCGTCTGGAGGCTTATCTTTCAACGACGATTTGTTCAGACCACGATTTGGCGTGGCAGAGATCCTACTAACTGTGGCATTATCAACATTGGTGCGCTCAGGACTAGCTGCTATCACTGTGACGTTGAGGTCTTCCCCGTCCAGCAGGCTGTCTCCCATCACCGAGCTGTTCACTGCTCCTTCTCCATTTGACGTGGCAGATACCATGCTTTCCGAGTCGGACATCTCCGACTCCTCTTCCGGCACTGCGAAGTCCGAGTCCTCCGGTGCAGCCGAAATAGCAGCGCGCTGTGCATCGCCGCGGTATGCGTGGATCACGATCTGACCCATGAGAATTCTCTCAGGTTCAGCAGGGATAGCAGGAATCCACGTTCTACCCTTGGCCGAGCTGGGATGTCCTTCCAGTCGACAACCTCGATTCTTGCCCCTTGGTAGATCTCACCCAGTCTTGCAGCTGCTGCAAGTGCAACAGTTTTGGATCCTCGCAAGCGAATACCTTGATTCGGCTCTGGTGTCATCCCATATCAGAACCCATCGGCGTGGCACCCGGAGACTCATCCATAATGTCGAGAAGGGCATTACCGATAGCGTTCCGGACGTACCGCCACTGGTCTCTAGGGATGGCCCAGCTTTGGTTACCTCGGTCAATGACGCCTATGAGGATCCTTATGGAGCATACTTAAAATGCTTAACTACAATCGGTAAGTTGTCGGAACAACTCCAATCAAGGGAAAAAGGAGACCGACAATGCGCTAGTCAGCGAACATAAAATTCGCCTTCCATATATATAGTTAATAAAAATCTTAGCCCTGTGGAGAAGTTATTCCACCTCACACAGAAAACCCAAGGGAAAGCATACGATATTGTGTGCAATTCCCCACATATAAGCGCAGGATTTGACATAGCGTGAAAAAAGAGCAGTCTTACACTATGGGAACAGTCTTTAGGGAACAAGACGGAAACGCCTGTAATTATTTTAATAGTTAAGATAATCGCACATGGCTTAGCATTTTGGAAGCTTCACAGCTTCAGCTTTAAGAGTATGTAAAAATATTTTGAAAAAAGTTTCAAAAATTAAAAAAAAATTCACTTTGAAAATGCCATTTTTTTAATACAAAATGTATGGGAAAGGGCGAAAAAAATAGCCACCCCTAAGGGTTAAATTGGAGCGCTAATTTTTTGCAAGGCTTTTTTTCTCATCAATACCTAAAGTTTTTTTTATTTGAATCACCCTAATGTACATACATATGCATATGGTATTTCAAAGGACTCCATATTTTAGTTTTAAAATGTATATTAAGTAATAATATGAGATCAAAATTTTTTTTCGAACGAATTTTTTCAATAGTCCATCATTTTTTTTAACAAGTTATAAAATGGCATGCAATCTAAACCATTATTGCATATAACAATTACCATCGCTACTAAAGTCTTCGAAATAAATGTGCGTGCGTTTGTATCTTTGCCTGTGTACAAACGTCAAATCGAAATGTCAGGCAGAACCAAAATTGGAAATCAAGTAAGGTTGTTACGCAGTGCGTTCAATTTCGGTTGCTCCCATACAAGTTATATGTGCATGAGACAAATTTGACAGAAAACGAACGGGGCGCGTTTATATTAGGTTAGGCTGTAATGTTTTTACATTATTACAAGGTATATCGTTACCTTAATCCACAAAGGCCCTAATTAACACATTTTTCGAAAATGACTTTTTCATATATTTAAGTATGATATAATAAAATACACACTCACTCCAAATTTTAAGGAGTTACTAGCAGTAGTAACGGAGATATTCCAAATTTACAAAGCTATCTTTGCATGCGTTCAATGTAAAAAAAAAAATGGTTTTTTGCTTTTTCTGTAAAAATTTTTTTATGTCAGTTACGACCTTTATGAATTAAGGTAACGATATGCTATTTTGTAAAAAAGTTAAAAATATGAATGCATTTTTTATCAATTTCTACATCGTCGTGTTTAGTCCAATTTTCTAAATATTCAATGGCAGCTGTATAAAAATTATGTAATCCCTACATATAATAAAATTGTATCTCAATGGGTTTTGGGGTTATCGCCCAATATGTGGACCAGGGGTGACCAAAAATGTCTTAGTACAATATGGGTGTCAAACGAAAGGTGTCAATGAGTGCTATAATATGCGATGTGATTCATTGAAATATCTGAAATCGTTTGGGAGATATATTGAAATTTCGGTAGCCCGACCGGTTTCGGAGGTATCGACGAATATTTCCACAAAAATGTGTTAGAACATTATGGGTATCAAACAAAAGGTGTTTATGAATGCTCTCATAAACCATTTGATTAATTTCAATACCTAAGCATACGAAGTCGCGGGCACTAGCTAGAAAAATAATATATACTAGTATATCCCGTGGTCGAAATTCGACCAATTGACTTTTTGTCAATAGCTGCCTTTAGGACCGTGGCCGTCGTCCACCAACTTAAATGTATGTATACTAGGGTGATTCAAAAAAAATGTCGACTAGGTCTTACCCCCTAAAAAGTTAGGTCACCATCATCATTTATTGGCGCTTAACCACCTAAGCGATTTTGGCCGTTTCGTATCAAAGCACGCCAGTCATTCCTTTTTAGCGATAACCGACGCCAATTGGAAACCCCAAGGGAGTTCAAGTCATCCTCCACCTGTTGTTTCCATCTCAGTTGAGGCCTCCCCCTTCCTCTGCTGCCGAATTCAGGCGACGATAGGAAAACCTTCTGTGCTGGAGCTTCTTTGTCCATTCGCATAACATGGCCCAGCCAGCGGAGTCTTTGGGCTTTAATTCGCTGGACTATGGTCAGATCTGCGTAGAGCTTGTACAGCTCATCGTTAAATTTCCTTCTATACTCGCCGTTGGCATCACGGGAAGGACCATAAATCTTCCGGAGAACTTTTCTCTCAAATACTCCAAGGGCCATCTCATCTTCTCTTGACATTGTCCATGAATCTGAGCCATACATCAGGACAGGTATGATGAGAGACTTATAGAGCGTGATCTTTGTTCTTCGAGAGAGGACTTTACTTCTCAATTGCCTACTCAGTCCAAAGTAGCACTTGTTGGCAAGAGTGATTCTCCGCTGGATTTCTAGACAGATATTATTTTCGGTGTTGATACTGGTTCCCAAATAGACGAAGTCCCTCACAGTTTCAAATTTGTAACTATCAACAGTGACATGGCTGCCAAGGCGCAGGTGCGCTGATTCTTTCTTTGATGACAGCAAATACTTCGTCTTGTCCTCGTTCACGGCAAGACCCACTTTTTTCGCTTCCTTATCCAGTCCAGAGAAGGCAGCGCTTGCGGCGCGGTTGTTAAGGCCAATGATATCAATATCATCGGCATACGCCAGCAATTGCACGCTCTTGTAAAAGATTGTACCATTGCGGTTTAGCTCTGCTGCTCGAATTATCTTCTCCAGCATCAGATTGAAGAAATCGCACGAAAAGGAGTCGCCCTGTCTGAAGCCTCGTTTGGTTTCAAATGGCTCAGAGAGGTCCTTCCCGATTCTGACGGAGCTATTGGTATTGCTCAAGGTCATTTGACAAAACCGTATAAGCTTTACAGGGAAGTCAAATTCAGACATGGCGGCATACAGGCAACTCCTTTTTACGCTGTCAAAAGCGGCTTTAAAATCGACAAAGAGATGATGAGTGTCGATTCTCTTATCATGGGTCTTCTCCAGGATTTGGCGTATCGTGAAAATCTGGTCGATGGTAGACTTACCAGGTCTAAAGCCACACTGATAAGGTCCAATCAGTTTGTCTACGATGGGCTTCAGCCTTTCACACAACACGCTAGAAAGAACCTTATATGCGATATTAAGAAGACTAATTCCGCGGTAGTTGGTGCGGTTAGCGGGATCGCCTTTCTTGTGGATTGGGCAGAGCACACTTAAATTCCAATCTGGAGGCATGCACTCGTCTGACCATATTCTGCATAAGAGCTGATGCATGCTTTTTACCAGCTCTTCGCCTCCGTGTTTGAACAGCTCGGCGGGTAGTCCGTCTTTTCCAGGCGCTTTGTTGGTTTTGAGCCGGGATATAGCTATCCTCACTTCATCATAGTCAGGTGGTGGGACGACTTTTCCATCGTCAGGGATTGGGGTATCGGGTTCGACGTCTCCCTCGCATAATTTAAGTACACTTTGTACGTCTGTTACCAGGTCGCCCATATTGTCCTTACAGGAGCTTGCCCCGGTCTTAAAACCTTCCGTCATCCGCCGGATCTTTTCATAGAATTTTCGGGCATCATTCCTGTCAGCCAGCATCTCAAGCTCCTCACACTCACGCCTTTCGGCCTCACTTTTCTTCTTTCTGAAAAGTCGTCTCTCTTCCTTCTTTGCCTCACGATATTGTTGCCATACACTGCGGGTTGCGCCCGTTCGCAACGTCTCCTTGTAGGCAGCGTCCTTTTTTTTCGAGGCGGTTTTGCATTCCTCATCGTACCAGTTGTTCTTGCGGGCTCGCTGGAACCCTATAGTGGCCTCAGCGGCGGTACGCAATGAGTGAGAGATATGCTTCCAAAGTTAGGTATTGATGAGAAAATAAAAAAAAAATAAAAACTAATGGCGGCGATATACCAAGAGGTTATCATAACCTCTAACGAGATTTTTAGCCGAGCTTCTCTTTCCAACTTGTGGTGTGTTGCTTTTGAGTTTTTCCTACAAGTTGGCGGGACCTACAGTTTTTTGCCGACTCCGAACGGCACTTGCAAAGCAAATTAATTTTTTCCTGAGAAGCTTCTCATGGCAGAAATACACCCAGAGAGTTTGCCAAACTACTGCCGAGGGGCGACCCCGCTTAGAAAAATTGTTTTTCTAAATAATTTTTGATGTTACTTTTGTCGGGCATCGAACCGCCTCGACTTGGTGTAGAAGGCCGAACACTTAACCGCTACACCACGGCGGCCGCCAAATCCATAAGCCATGTGCGATTATCTTAACTATTAAGATAATTACAGCCATTTGAAAATGGCTGAGTTTTGTACTATAGCACACACATTCATAGTAACACGTATAAAATTTAGTAAACTTTAAGAGGCTGTAATTATTTTAATAGTTAAGATATTCGCACATGGCTTGCCATTTTGGAAGCTTCAAAGCTTCAACTTTAAGAGTATGTAAAAATATTTTCAAACAAGTTTCAAAAATTGAAAGAAAATTCACTTTGAAAAAAATACCATTTTCCCCCATACAAAATGTATGGGAAAGGGCGAAAAAAATAGCCACCCCTAAGGGTTAAGCTAGAGCGCTAATTTTTTGCAAGGCTTATTTTCCCGTCAATACCTAAAGTTTCAGGTGGTAAGACCGAAAAAATAACCAAATTTTTTTTATTTGAATCACCCTAATGTATACCTTAAACACTCATATATAGTCAAAATGAGGCCATCATAGAATTAAAAAAATAGTGACTGTTATTATATAATAAAAATATTAAATTATGGCAGCCCTTTCCAAAATTATTTATGGCAAATGCCATACAAAAATTCGGTTTTCGAGATTTTATGTTGCGCTTGATTAACGGAATAATGAGATTGTGCTTAACAAATAGCTACTAATTTATGCTATCGTTTTGAGCAGGTGAAGAACAAAAAAAAATATAAGGTTAAATAAATTGTAATAGTTAAGATTAAAGGTTTTTAAATATTAAAAAAACAAAATTTAAGAAAAAAAAGAAAATTCCGCAACCGGGTCTTGCACCTGTGCACATCGTATTCCATACGCTCACCGCCGCGCCAGTACCTTATCCACAAAGCAGCTATCAAATTCTGCAATTTGGCTTTATGAGAATCAGAATTTTAAAAATTAACAATATACTAACAACAAAGTTAGACTATTAATATAAATAATGGACCCAAGTACTCAATGAGCGAGGGAGTGAAAATAATTTCTCTAATAATAGAAGGAGCTTATTGAGTGAAAGAATAAAATTCATTTTGTAGAAATATGGGTTCTATTTATAGAAATTTATTATACATGGCTTTTTTTCATCTTTTTAGTGTTGGTAAATTACAAATGCTGGTTAGGGCAAATCTAGCCTTTTGCAGAAACTGTTAAAGGTTTTTCTATATTTTTTCCTTAACCATAACTTAAAAATATTTAAAAAGACTTTTCATATCGATTTTTGAAAAAATGTGGGTATGTTGATTTAAAAAAAAAGTTATTCAAAAGTGGTTAAACCGGGCAAAATCTAGCCTTCTGCAAAAACCGTTTGAGGGTTTTCAAGCTTTCTTCCTTAACCATATTTGATTTGATTTTTGACAAAAAATTGTACATATCACCGGTTCCAAAGTAAACAGAAGTATTTCAAAATTTAAATAGTTCTTGAAACGGCATTCAAAATTTCATTTTTACAATGGAGTTCTATAAAAAAATAAAAGTTTGAAATGCTGTTTTCCCAAAAATTTTAAAAAGTAAATACATCTGTTTACTTTGGAACCGGCGATATATTGATTTTTAAAAAAAGTGATTCAAATGTGGTGAAACCGGGCAAAATGTAGCCTTTTGCAAAAGTAGTTTGAGGATTTTCTAGTTTTTTTTCCTTACCCATAACTTAGAAATATTTAAAAAGATATTTCATATCGATTTTTGATTTGATTTTTGAAAAAATGTTGGTATGTTGATTTAAAAAAAAGTTATTCTTAAGTGGGTAAACCGGGCAAAATCTAGCCTTATGCAAAAACAGTTTGAGGGTTTTCTAGCTTTTTTCCTTAACCATAACTTAGAAATTTTTAAAAAGACATTTTATATTGATTTTTGTGTTGATTTTTGAAAAAAAAAATGTAGGTATATGGATTTAAAAAAAAAAATTATTCAAAAGTCCGATAAACAGAACACTATGTTTAAAAAAATTTTAATTTTTGGAAAAACTTACCAAAAAACACAAATTGTATGTATAAGCGGTTATCTCATTTCTATAATGGGTGGTATGTATGTATATTTATGACCTAAAATTATTATTTCATATGGCTGTCCCTTAACAAAAAATACTCGCAGTAATTGTTTTTCCGAAAAAAGTATCATTCTTATGAAAATTTAATGAGCTTATAAAAAATAAAGATTAGAAATACTCATATACCTAAAGATGTTTTAAAAAAGAAAAACTATTTTCAATGAAAAAAATTGTAGCACGGAGCTCTTCTCGAACCAACACCCGGTCGCTCGCTATCCGATGCGCTAACCACTGCTCTACTGCTTTATCTACAAATTCATTGTCAAATCACCAATTCAAGTTGTATGGGCAATAAGCGAGAGAATGAAAATAGTTTCTCTAATAATAGGAGGAGCTTGTTGAGTGAAAGATTGAAAGGTTCATTTTGCAGAAATATGAGTTCTATTTATAGAAATTTATTATACATGGCGTGTTTTTAAATCTTTTTAGCGGGGGTAAATTACAAATTCTGGTTAGGTCAAAAAAAGTTTGGTGATTTTCTAGCTTTTTTCCTTAGCCGTAACTTAAAAATATTTGAAAAGACATTTCATATCGATTTTTTATTTGATTTAAAGAAAAAATATATATTGATTTTTCTATTCAATTTGATCTAGACTTGTTTGGGGCTCGGGTTGCAAATCTGCCCTTTTAAAAGTTAATACATATGTAGATGTGAATAGAAATTAGTTGCTCCCTTCAGTAAAATGTAAGACGACCGCTAACCACTTGGTTTAGTTCAACTTTTAAGTACATATTAAATATGTTGTCGATTTTTATATTTTAAATAGAGAGTCTATCAGCAACTTTGGCTCAAACGGTAGAAATCACTAAAATTTATAGAAGTAATCTACCGAAGTCCGATAAATAGACTACTATGTTTGAAAAAATTACGCAACTGTGATCTTATATCATCAAAAAGTAGACCATCATACCCATATAAATGGTAATTTCTGGAAAAATTTACCAAACAACCCAAATAGTATAAGCGGTTATCGCATTTCTATAATGGGTGGTATGTATGCATATTTTTGACCTAAACTTATGGCTTTCCGTCAACTAAAAATATTCGCAGCAATTTTTTTTCTCGAAAATAGAGATCACAAACATAAAAATTTTAAAAAAGTCAAGATAAGAAATATTTATATATTGAAAAAATAAGAACAATTTTCAATGACAAAAAAAAAAAAAAAAAATTGCCCGATAGTTGTAGCTGTACTCGAACCATCAACCGCTCGAACACTACCCCCGACGCTTCCCACTGGGCTATCGCTTTATGTACAAATTGATTGTCAGATAACCAATTCAAATGGCATGAGAAATTTTCATTCACTTATTACAGACACTTACACTTATTATTAGATAATTGCGCACTGCCTTAGAGGTATACCAACAAATCCATATGCATGTCATAAAAATTTATGCATATTTAGTATGGGTTTAGCTTGGCAAATCTTTGCATGTAAAATTTGTTAGCGTATTAATATAATAGATAATGGACCCAAGTACTCAATGAGCGAGGGAGTGAAAATAATTTCTCTAATAATAGGAGGAGCTTATTGAGTGAAAGAATAAAATTCATTTTGTAGAAATATGAGTTCTATTTATAGAAATTTATTATACATGGCTTTTTTCATCTTTTTAGTGTTGGTAAATTACAAATGCTGGTTAGGGCAAATCTAGCCTTTTGCAAAAGCAGTTAAAGGTTTTTCTAGCTTTTTTCTTTATCCACAACTTAGCAATATTTAGAAGACATTTTAAATCGATTTTTGATTTGATTTTAAAAAAAATTTGGTATATTGATTAAAAAAAAATCTATTCAAAGTGGTAAAATCGGTCAAAATCTAGCCTTTTGCAAAAACTGTTAAAGGTTTTTCTATCTTTTTTCCTTAACCATAACTTAAAAATATTTAAAAAGACATTTCATATAGATTTTTGATTTGATTTTTGAAAAAAAATGTATATTGATTAAAAAAAAATTATTCAAAAGTGGTGAAACCGGTCAAAATGTAGCCTTTTGCAAAAAGAGTTTAAGGATTTTCTAGTTTTTTTCCTTAGCCATAACATAGAAATCTTTAAAAAGGCATTTCATATCGATTTTTGATTTGATTTTTTTTTTGGGTATGTATTATTTTATTATCTATCTAGATATCGCCGGTTCCAAAGTAAACAGATTTATTTACTTTATAAAATATTTGGGAAAACAGCATTTCAAACATTTATTTTTTCATAGAACTCCATTGTAAAAATGAAATTTTGAATGCCGTTTCAAAAACAATTGAAATTTTGAAATACTTCTCTTTACTTTGGAACCGGCGATATAAATACGCCACATGAAACCTTTAGGAACCTCCTTTGAGAGAACTGTTTGACCGATTTGATTGAAATATGCACCGATGGAAAGGAAATTGAAAAAACTGAGGTATAGGCTATTTATTTTCAGGGGCGTCCCCGAAATTTAAGGATGGGGGCACGGGGCTAGCGACCCCACAACCCCCTCCCGTCTTAGCATATGCCTTTGGTTTGAACAATATATATTATTTTATTATCTAATAACTTCAAACGAGCTAAACTTGTGTATTTGTATATTTGTATAATTGTATATTTGTAGGTCCGGTACTATCTCGAGAACCGCTTGACCGATTGGGATGAAAATTGGCATATAGATAGTATGATTGATTGTAAGACTATACACTTTGGGGTTGTCACTTGGGGCGGTTTACAGGGTTGCCACCTATTTAATTTTTTTTATTTATGGAGCTAGACATCATATGATATGATATCATCTGATATGACATCATATGATATGCCATCATGTGATATGACATCATATGATATTTAAATTTTTTTTATTTATGGAGCTAGACATCATATGATATGACATCATATGATTAGACATCATACGATTTGTCAACATTTGATATGACATCATATGATATGACATCATATGATATGACATCATATGATATGACATCATATGATTAGACATCATATGATATGACATCATATGATTAGACATCATATGATTTGTCATATCATATGACATCATATGATTAGACATCATATGATATGACATCATATGATTAGACATCATATGATATGACATCACAGGGTTGAATTTAAATTTTTTTTATTTATGGAGCTAGATATGCCAATATGAGTATCAAATGAAAGGTATTTTCGCTGACATAGTTATCAACTAAAATATTTTCAAGTAGGGTTGTCACCTAGGGTTGCCACCTTACCAGAGTATATTTGTATAATTGTAGGTCCGGTACTATCTCGAGAACCGCTTGACCGAATGGCATATAGATAGTAGGATTGATTCTAAGACTATACACTTTGGGGTTGCCACTTGGGGTGGTTTACAGGGTTGCCACCTATTTAATTTTTTTATTTATCGAGCTAGATATGCCAATATGGATATCAAATGAAAGGTATTTTCGCTGACATACCAACTAAAATATTTTCAAGTAGGGTTGTCCGTAAAAAGTCCATTACGGCTACGAAAATTACAAAATTTTAATAATTTGCCCACATATAAGTAAAGTTAGCAATAAGTTGATAGCACCGAGCAAGCTCGGTCACCCAGGTACTATTTATAAATACGCCATACGAAAAATTGTTCAACCTCTTTGTAGCCGATCCGCTTGAGCGATTTGAGTGGAACGATGTTTGATCTGTGGGATAGAATTATTAAGGGCATGAAATTCGGCCTTAGATTTATTACTTATCAAGAGACGAATGTAAAAGATATTACGATAGGGAGCCAAATTCCTCCCTTAACCATTCCTACTTCATTATAGAAAGGCCGTCTTAAGAAAAAACTTGATTATTGGAAAGGAGGACGTGGAACTGGCAAAACTAGCTCAAAATTTGCAGGCTGTTTATCTAAAGATTTTATTGGTCGAATTTTCGATCACGGGCGATACTAGTGTTAATTAATATTCGCACACGACAACTTTGACCATCATTTTTTGATTTTTTAGAAAACTGGAGAACAAAGTTTAGTCCTCTATGGGACCCTAGTCAAGCAAATTGTTTTAAAACCAATTGTGGCATCTTGTTACGCTTTTTATCTTCTTTCATATGTTAATATTTTTGACAATGCTAATATTTTTGACACATGTTCAGTCTAATGTCAACATCAAACTGTGCTAGAGCAGGTTCCATTTCGAAGACGGGCTGTCACAACTTTACCACAGGTGTAATTTTTCCTTGAAAATTAGAACACATATAGATCTTGGTGGCATACATCTATTTTCTAACGGAAGTCCAAAAATATTAAGCCATATTAAAATGAGGAGGGATTAAACATAAAATGTCACAACCCTAAAATGTTACAACTTTTTATTCTACTGGTTTTGATTCAGTTGTTTTTACAAGGATATAAAAAATGAAACACCATGAAATATCTGTCATCAAAATTTCTTTTTGATACCATTAGTTAATAAGTTTTTGGTTAAATATTTAGTTAAACACAAATAAAAAAAAAATATAATTGTTTCAATTTTCAGCAAATAGGTGTTCTCATAAGGAGTTAAGGGGCACTCTAAATATGAAAGTGAATAATTTACTTGTGTTCAAAGCAGTTTAGGTCATACTTGTAGCAAAACTATATGTTTTCGATATTTAAAATGCGTTTTTTCGATATTTGAAGAAGTGTACTCATATGGGTTAAGTAGCAGTGCGAATCAGGGACTATTTCTTATATCCCATTTACACTATATACACTTTCAAAAGTCATTTATCGTAACATTGACATTTCACAAAAAGTCGATGTGAAATATATCAGTTTCCAAGGAATCAGCCAAATATACTTCAGTTGAAGTTATAGGGAAAGCATAATTTTTTGTATAAATGAGTTTTTTCAGCTCATTCATTTAAAAAAGTTTCTTATATTAAGAGGACATTTTTACAAATTCAAAAAATATGATTTTAACGGCTGAAATAGTTTCAACACTCGTTCAATTGTAGGAGTTAGCGCCAACCACCTCGTTTTTGAATAACCGAGAACTGCTTGTCCTCTACAGAGGCTTCTTCACAAAAACCTTTTAACGAAGTGACTCTAACAGTGAACCGTTCAAAATGTAAATAAATTTGAACAATTTTGAACTCCACGTCAATACTCATTAAACTAGAAGATATATTCAAAGGATTTGAAAAAATATGAGTATTGCACCCAATTCCAAGGAGTGATTTTTCACATAATTACATTATTTTTGTATGAACATTGTTGACACCATTACGATTAATGCCTCCAAAGTTTGTATTTGTGTTATCGGCACAGATTGCAATGACTTTACTTATAAGTCATTGGCGTGGATCACATTATGTAAGTGGTTGTACAATATATTAAATGTTTCATGATTAATTGAATCAAAGAATATTATTCTTGTTTGAATGCCTTTTTAAAAATCCATATACCTAACGTACCAACTGGATACAGTTTTACATCCTTGTGGTTTGAGGCATCTGAGAGTAGCGTTACAAAGGAAGCCTTTTCCAAATCATTTTTTAAGTCATCCATTGCATCTTGATGAAAAACGTTGCAGATTATTGCCTGACCTTTAGTTCTAGCGCAGTGATATTTTGTATAGAAACCACTTCTGTTAATTTTGGATAAGCAGTCTAAGCTTCTGAAACTTTGATTGTGCATTACAGTGTGGTATGCCACCAAACCTTCCGCAGCTGCAAATGCCTTTTCAGAATCTCCAAATAATTCAGCTCTCACAAAGTTAGTAATTTTTGTAAGATGTAGTTGCCAAAGTCAAACTGCTTTTGTGTTTTTTTTTTTCGAAGAAACATGTTTCGTTATGCTTGCTCTGCCGCCAACCGAAATTGTGAACTCAGTGAAACAAATGCTGCATTTCACATACGATTCATTATTTTTGTCAACTACATGAATAATGGGAAATTCAGTCATAAAATTTTCTGTCAATTGACATTTTCTCATTAATCAATGCATTTTATTATTTTTCCCTTTCTTACCCCGTTTTAACGAACTTCGACCAATAATTCATAAAACACCAAAAGCAATGGTGATTCTAGCTAAGCATCGATACATCGATAAACTCGATATTAAAGCGTTCAGCAGAATCAGTACGTTGAAACAACTGACAGCAAAGTAGACTGCGGGTGTTTGCATGCGTAACGCCAGATACGACGGATACGTCAATATAGAATTTGTTCTAAAATTGACGTACGTCGCGCAACTGACGTATTGGCGGACTAATTCTGTTTCCCGCTTAAGCTTGTAATTAGATGTTATAATGGCGTAGTCACATTGCAAATTGCATTTTTTGAACAACATTTTAACTATCACGCAGAAAAAGGAGAACAAAATCGTCAAAGAAGGAGGACAAAATCATCAAATATGAGGACAAAGGAGGCCACACATTTTTCGGAGGACAAGCCGCATTTTCGGAGGACAATCCTCCTCAAAGAAGGATCACCTTAGACATATCGTTGGGTAGTCAACTAACTGCCTTCTGGGAATTAAAAGAACTTCCCAGGAGCAAACAACTTAACGAAGAAGAAAAATACTGCGAAGATCTTTATAGAAATACAACCACCAGAGATAACTCAGGGAAATATACAGTCTCATTGCCATTTAAAAGAGAATTCCCTGCGAACATATCCCTCGGGCCATCCCTCAAAAGGGCATGTTCTCGAGTTGTGACCGAATACGAGGAATTAGGACATATGGCAAGGATCACCAGCAACGTGAATGCAGACTCCCCTGACCCCTATTTCCTACCTCATCATGCAGTCATCAAAGAAGAAAGTACATCAACAAAGGTTCAAATGGAGTAAGCCTGAACGATGTTCTTCACACGGGTCCTCTTCTACAAGCAGGCCTAACTCTTCTAATACTTCGCTGGAGACTTAACAAATATGTCTTCAACAGCGAGCAAATGTACCGACAAATTATGGTACACCTAAATCATACAAAATATCAGAGTGTAGTATATCGTACTAGCCCTGAAAACCATATCAGTCTCTACGAATTAAAGACTGTAACATTCGGGGTAAATTGTGCTCATTCTCTGGCAATAAGGACACTATTACAATTGACAGAAGACGTAGACGATTCCTTACCAATAGCATCCAGCATACTTAAAAACTGTATGTACGTGGACGACATTCTTGCTGGAATTTCTCAAGTGTCGCAAACAGCCGGATTTCTACTTCGAAAGTGGACAGCCAATTGTGACCAAATCTTAAAGGACATCCCAAAACAACATCGTTTAACCCAAGATTTCCTGGAATTCGAAGACGCAAGTACAGTGAAAGCACTGGGAATCAGGTGGAACCCTCATAAAGATGAATTTACTTCATCATAAAGCCCATGGAAAATTGCAACAATCTAACAAAAAGGTCAATTTTATCAGCTGGCTTGCACCAGTAATAATTTTAGCCAAAATGCTTATGCAACATTTTTGGCTATAAGGAACAAATTGGGACGAAAATGTATCAAATAACACAAAAGAAAAGTGGACAAATTTCATGGAAGATTATCACGAAATTGATAATACTCGGATACCGACAATGTGGAAATTCACGGTTTCTGCGAAGCATTGGTGTTTAGGCCACAAACCTAAATATTCCTGCTCACCCTCGTATTTCATTATACATCACTATATTTTACTTCGTTGCGATGTTTTACCGCCAACCGGGTTTACTCCGCCGGATAACAGCAAAAAAAGCTAGTATTCGGCGGTGACCGCGAACCAAGTTCGGCCTACTTCTTTTTACTTTTTTAGCAACCGCCAAGCAGACCGCCACGAAAACCGCCAGCAGTCAAACCAGCCGTAGGTAATTATTATTTTCCACGCATAATTCTTTACTGTACATCTTACACAAAGTTCCATTTTAATTTATTACACGAAAACACCTTTGCGTTTTCATTTTGTAAATAATTAAATTCCATTCACTTGTGTTTATATTGTTTGCATTACTTGAGATCGATTAAATTATAACGAGTATTAATTCAACCGGTTTTCTTTATTTCTTTTCTGTCCTTTATTACGAGCGCGACCGAATTTGGAACACGCCGTAACATTTGGTCGTTCGAGCCGGATATGAACCAGCGACCTATGGATGTACAGTCCCTGGAGTTTAACTCCATCCCAACCGATGATCATGTTTAGGCCACAAGCCTAAATATTCCTGCTCACCCTCGTATTTCATTATACATCACTATATTTTACTTCGTTGCGATGTTTTACCGCCAACCGGGTTTACTCCGCCGGATAACAGCAAAAAAAGCTAGTATTCGGCGGTGACCGCGAACCAAGTTCGGCCTACTTTTTTTACTTTTTTAGCAACCGCCAAGCAGACCGCCACGAAAACCGCCAGCAGCCAAACCAGCCGAAGGTAATTATTATTTTCCACCCATAATTCTTTACTGTACATCTTACACAAAGTTCCATTTTAATTTATTACACGCAAAAACCTTTGCGTTTTCATTTTGTAAATAATTAAATTCCATTCACTTGTGTTTATATTGTTTGCATTACTTGAGATCGATTAAATTATAACGAGTATTAATTCAACCGGTTTTCTTTATTTCTTTTCTGTCCTTTATTACGAGCGCGACCGAATTTGGAACACGCCGTAACAATTGGAGAAAGCCTATGCTGCGAAAAAGGCGATAAAGTCGTGGTTAATTTACTTTTAGCCAAGACCAAAGTAGCCGCAGTAAAAACAATTTCACTTCCCCGACTGAAATTATGCGGAACCGTGCTACTCGTCGAAATAATGGAAACCTTTGCAAATAACATTAATTTAGGGAATCCGAAAACCTTTTTGTGGACAGATTCAACGAAAATCGTCGACAAAGTAGGAAACGACAATTGGCGTCATGTGGACTCGGGAACAAATCCAGCCGACATGGCCACCAGAGGAATCCCATCAAATGAATTGGTCAACAATTCGCTGTGGTGGCAGGGACCTTCTTGGTTACAAGAAGACATCTCAAAATGGCTCACACAAGAGACAACGTACAATACAAATATGGAGGAAAAAAAGTACAAGTACATTCAGTAACGACCAAACAGGATACAAGCGATATTCTAGAGAGATTTTCGAATTTATCCAGAACTTTAAGGGTAATATCTTACTTTTTAAGATTTTTCAAAAGAACCCATAGTAAGACAAAGGATTCCTTTAATAAAACGTTGTATGAGATTTCATCGAATGAAATCAAAACAACGACACAATGTTTAATTAAAGTAGCTCAACAGAGAGTTTACTTTACCGAGTATGAATCTCAAAAGTCTGGAAAACCGGTCGATTAAAAAGCGAAGTGTTTCCTCTTAACCCTATCTTAGACAAGTATGACATTATAAGAACCGGGGGTAGTTTAGGCGCCTCTCAGGACTTAGCGTACAGCGAACGTCACCCTATCATCCTACCCTATAAATGCCAATTAGCGCGTCTCATTCTTCAGTTCGTCGCCGATATGTCTTTCCATGGAGAGAACCAACTAATGTTAAGACCTATTAGAACCCAATATTGGATACCGAGGGTTAAAAATATGATACAGTTATCCATAATTGTAAGGTCTGCACGATCTATAGGAAACGCGTACAAACAAAACTTATGGGAAACCTCCCACAGGAACGCACCACATTTTCCCGAGCATTTACGAATACAGGGGTAGATTTTGTAGGACCATTAGAAATGAAAAGTTACCGAGGTCGAGGCTGTCGAATATCTAAGGGTTATGTCTGTCTGTTTGTCTGCTTTATAACAAAAGCAATACATCTAGAAGCTACAACCGACCTCAGCACCCAATCATTTCTAGCCGCACTCTCTAGGTTTATAGCTAGGCGCGGCTGCCCAAAAACATATTCCGACAATGGGACTAATTTTGTCAGAGCCTCAAGATCATTAAGATCAGAATTTAAGGCATTTTTAGCCGATTCACGTGAGAGCGCAAGGTTGAATAGGGAATATCTCTTGGAGTTACAAAAGCGGGTCAAATGGAAACATCCGAAAGCTAATATAAAATTAGGCGACCAAGCGTCTTAAAAGAATGTCAGGATCGTAAATCAGAGAGCGAAAATAATTTTTCTTCACACCTCAAAAGATTATAAGTGAAAAACCGCAAATTTTTCATAACATGAAAATCATCAAATTGCGAAATTTTTCGAGGGTGGCAGGCATGTTTGTGGCAAATTAGTCACAAATATACAAATAAAAGGTAAAAAACTACTAAAATTTAAAAGTCCAGTCTTTATTAGCCCATAAAAATGAAGCTTTGGCAACGAAAATGCAACGCTACATACGGGGCGAATCCAACCGAAAATCAAAGCCCGCTACACATGTTATGAAAACATTAAGTGCCTTATACACTTAATAGAGTAAGTTTTTTTCAAAACCTCTTAAAATTGTCATAAACAAAAAATTAAATAATAAAGCAGAGCAAAATCTGGAACGAACCTCTTCGTCCAGATGTTAACTGAATACAAATAAAACGAGCATGGATCGGACACACGGCCTCTCCGACCATACTGCCGCTCGTAACCATGCCAGGGAAGATTGGCCACACGGCGGCGCCAGCTTCCATTACAAATAATTAAATATTATATCCTCTTTTAACTATATACTATTTTACAAACTATATTTTAGATAAAGTGCGTTGAAATATAACCCGTTCTTGTTTTCAGCCTTAATGTGGTTTTTTATGAATTTATACGGCAGCGGATAGCCTGAGACAAGTCCGGTGAAAAGTCAGCCAACAAATTCACATCAATTGAAATTAAGTGAAGTTTTATTACATATTAGCTTTAAGTGAGCGAGAAAACTCCGGCATGGCATTTCCTTTTCTTTTAGATCTTTCTTATCGCAAGGGGCCGGCATGTTTAGGTCAGAGCCTAAAATATTTATAATGATAAAAAGGTACACCCTGACTCGAATATATATATTGTTGCATATACATGCAAACGCTTTCATTTATATGCACGCATACAGAGCCGACATCAACTTTCCAACAACATTCCATTTTCACTATCGAAGAGAAAGGGCCTGCCTGCTGCCGTTGTCACAATCCCCAAACATTTCTAGAGTAAAATATATATTGTAATATTAATTCCCTGCCTTGCGTTCTTTATTTTATCTTTTCATTCCGAGATTATACCTCCCGAGCATCTTCTTTTTGTGAACACATATTTTTTTTTACCAAAGGCTATAAAAAAATTTCATTGAAGATGGTTTAGCAACGTTACAAAAGACACGGTCTGAATTCAATATCAAAATTCTGAAAGAGGAACTTAAACTATAGTCGAAAAAAGGTATTTAGTGGCGGCCCGTCTCAGAAAGCATCACTCATACAAGGAGGGAAATCTATGGATGAAACATCCATAATTATTAATACCACAGTAAACAAAAATTGATAATCCTGTCTGTTTAGTTACCAACTAAGTTATATGGTATCCCACCTGTACCGAATATTTATTCCAAGTTAAATTTCGTATTATCACTAATTAAGGTCATTGACCACTATTAATTTCTAAATACATACCGCTACTTATTTATTGTCCAACTTTTCATAAACTCAGGAGTATACCGCTATTTATTTGCGTTCATATTTTCTTATTTTCTAAATACATAATTACACTTAGTTATAAATACATACATACATACCCATTGTCAAGCATAGCGTGACAGTAGCCTACTTCGATTCTGCACTTGCGCTACTGCATGATGCCAGCGGTCAGAACAGGTCTTGTCATACGCTCTCATCATATTTATTTGTAACTAATCATTTACTTGTATTGCATTAAATATACATACATAATTACGCCGGCATAAGGGAATTAGGCTGATTTTTTTTTTGTACTTATGTAGGTATATGAATATATTATTTCATTGCAAAAGGTATTACATTTATAAATGCACCGCTAAATTGGCGATTTATGAAGAGAGCAACTTAGCTATAGTTAAATTAAGCAGGTTGATTTGTGAATATTAAAATTTTTGTAAGTCAGTCAATTTATGGACATTGATGCGCTTACATGGTCGTGAAGACAATTTTTCTTAATAAAGAACTTTATAAATTAAAATACATTGTTGTGGTTTCTTTGTGCATATCGTTGCATTTTCATATTTCATATCTTTATTAAGTCCAATGGTTCCAAAACCTTACTGACTAGATTACATTTATTCTTAAAACAAATATAACAACAGTACTAAAAATTATGATGAGATCAATTAATTTGCTCGATAATAAGATTCAACACGTAACTTAAACTGGAGTCTCGGCAATGAAAAATCGAGATCAAGATTTCTAGAAATCCGATTGAATTCTTCGAACCCTCTAATAAGGGGAGCAAAACTAAGATAATTAGCTCTACGAAATTCGGTAAAAAAAGTATTGCACGAGCGAAGGGGTCTGTTCGGAATATTGAAACATACCTGACTAAGGAGAGCTGAACAATCGATAGCCCCAGACACTAAATCGTAAATAAACATTACATGTTGAACAGTTCGTCTGGTTTCTAACGACATAACATTAATAAGCAAGCACCTGGCATTGTAGGGTGGCAAGGGATTTTCGAAATGTAGAGGTTGCAAAGCAAATCGTATGAACTTACGTTGAACCCTTTCAATTCTTGAAGAACGTACCAAGTAAATCGGATTCCAGATTATTGACGCGTATTCTAATTTAGATCGCACCAAAGAACTATACAATATTTTTCTTGTGTACGGGTCTTTAAAATCCTTAGCGTACCTACGCAAAAAGGCTAAGTTAGCATAGGCTTTTGGGATCATATGATTAACGTGATTAACGAAAGTAAAAGAGGAGTCAAAAACAACGCCAAGATCACGAAATTCGGCAACAGATGAAAGAGATACATTTGAAATCGAGTATGATGACTCGAGCGTATTCGAAGATTTTGAGAAAGTCATATGACAACATTTATTGATGTTAAGAAGCAGTTTATTCAGAGAAGCCCAGTCATTAAGTGCATTCAAGTCATCCTGCAAGAGCGATATATCGGATGAACAGGTTATCCTTCGAAAGAGTTTAAGATCATCTGCATAAAGTAAAAAATTCGAGTGTTTTAGATGTAGGACAACATCATTTATAAAAATTATAAATAATATTGGACCCAGGATACTACCTTGCGGCACACCCGAGGTTGCTAAGAAATTATAAGACTTTACACTCTCGATTTCGACAAACAATATCCTATTTGTCAAGTAAGATTTCAGCCATAACAGAAAGGTTGAGTGAAAACCTAAATTTTGCAGCTTCCGGAGAAGTATTTTGTGCGACACTGTGTCAAATGCCTTAGAGAAGACAGTGTAAATAGCGTCAACTTGACATCCATCCTTAAATGCAGATACACAGAATTGAGAGAACACAGTTAGGTTAGTGACAGTAGAGCGTCCACTAACGAAGCCATGTTGGCATGGATCAATTATTCCTTTAATAACAAATTCAATCTTGGCTTTGACTACTTTCTCGAAAAGTTTGGAACACGTTGACAACTTAGATATAGGTCTATAGTTAGTCACTTCATTTTTATTTCCAGATTTGTAGACTGGGGTGATAGACGCCAATTTCCACCGGTCAATGAAAACGCCAGTAGAAAGCGACATATTGAAAATGATACACAAAGGCACACAAAGGGAATTACTACATCTTTTTAATAAAGTGGCAGACAATCCATCCGAATCATTTTTTAAAGAGGGTGATAGGGAGGATATCCCATTAATTATATCTAATTCAGAAATAGACAACGATCCGAAATCTAAAGAGTTGGATGTACCGAAACCACACCCATCAGAAATATTGTCAGAGTCAGCGACAAAATTTGCTTTAAAAAAGTCAGCAAAGAGATTCACCGACTCAGCCAAATTGCCAGAGCACGATCCTTTGAATTTCATCCTGGATGGAATATTATATGTGCCTTTTTTCGAACGAACGTAGTTCCAAAAGGATTTTGGATTTTCCTTTAACTCATCCTCGAATCTAGAGATATATTTGTTGTACAAAAACTTATCAAGCGTATTGAATTGTTTCATGTAGCTTAGGTATTGATCTCTAAATGAGTTAACACCAGTTGCCTTATACAATTTAAAATATTTATTTCTCTTGTTCTTAAGCTTTTTCAGACCAGTACTGTACCAAGGTAATTTGTGTAATTTAACTGGGAGCAAACAGAGATTACTTTCAAAAATGCCAGACAACTCTTGAAGAAAAGTATCAAAGCAATCAGAAAGGTTTTTACCAGAGAAGATGGATTGCCAATCATTTGAGTAAATGATCGTGTTAAGAAGATCAAAATTAGCATTCTTGAAATTAAAATTTCGAGTATTATTGCTATTATTCAATGCCTCAAAGACAAAAAATTCTAGTTTAAGAGATAAGGGTACATGATGCATGTCCGACTTACAAATGGCCAAATAACATTCTGATAACTGGGTTAATAAATTTTCATCAACGAAAACTAGATCCAAAATCTTATTAAGATTGTTAACAAATGAGTTAATCTGAATAAAGTTAGCACTAAAAAGAGTATCTAAAAGATTAATTTCATGTGCAAGGTTCACATTAGTCGGGGTTAATAGATAATCATTTAGTAATTTTGACCAAACAACATTACTCAGATTAAAATCACCTAAAACACAAAAATGACTATTTACGTTATTTTCATAAATGTCGAAAATATTATTTACATGCGCACAGTACAATGAGTCATTACTGCGAGGCGGAATATATGAGGCACAGATAAACAGATTATTCGATGAACCACTAATGGAAACACAGAGTTGGTCAAGTAAAGAGTCCCTATTCGAAAGTAAAACAAGTGCAGAGGGAAGGGAACGCTTTACTGCAATTAGAACCCCTCCACCTCTAGTACATCCAGTTTTGATGGGATCTCTGTCCTTACGATAAGAGTTGTATAGATGTTGGTCAAAGAAATCACTATTGAGCCAAGTTTCAACAATAACATATACATCATGTTCACAACGTGATGAAGCTAGAAAAATGTCTTTAGCTTTGGTTCTCATACCCGATATATTTTGATAATAAATGCTTAAACCATTATTAGAGGGTTGATTTTCTACGACCTGCCGGGTTGGCCACCCCGCCTTTGAAAAAAACGAAAAGGCTTAATTTTGACATCTGTTGGCCAAACCGAGGAGTCAAGCAACATATTATAGATTGAGTTAGAGACCCCAAGTTTAAAATTACATTTTAACAAAGAATTTGGATCAATGTATTTTTCAACTAATTTATAACAGTGAATGAGAGATAGAGATACATTAATAGTTTTAGTATTATCGATAGCATTAACCGTCGGCTTAAAGGACGACAAGTGTAACCACTTCAATCGAACAGGTACATTAAGATTAGCATTAGAATTACTACCAACAAGCTCTAACGTGCTTAATATTGCTGTTCGAATTTTCAAATTGTTGAGCAGCAGACAGCGCAACATTAATATTAGTATTAGAATTACTACTACCAACAATAATATTAGGCGTTGTAACGTGGTCGATATTGCTATTCGAGTTTCCATACTGTTGCGCAGCAGATAGTGCAACGTCAGCATATGAGCCTTCGTTAGTCCCATCAGATGGTGCGTTATTAATATTGTTATCATTACCCTCTTCGATGGCAGCAGCGTCAACATTCGACGTCAGTGGCGACGCCGGCTTCGACGTTATCGTGTTATTAACACAGCCTGGCGAGACAATACTACTGCATAAAGTGTGCGATGATAAATCAATGAGAGAGTGATTAGTTAAAGCGGTCGCAATTGTATCTTCTTTATGTGTTACTTCGTTTAGAGAAGCACACTGGTTAGAGTTAGTTGTTGTAGAATTAGCATTTTTTATTTCTATTTGTTTTTTAAGAAATAAGATTGGCTATAGGTTCCTTTGCATATCGTTGCAATTGGAAAAAATATAATTTGTAAAAAGCTTATCGTTCCTCAAAAAAAAAAACATTGGTGACCCCGACGTGATCACGGAATCGGTAAAGATAATAAAGTTGATATTTTAATCGTTTCGTTCGTTGATAAAAACCGTTTATCATTTAAAATGGCACCAGCTAAAAAACATGATTAGGCTGAAGCCGTAAAAAAGTTGGAGGCACTGGTCCAACAAATTGCTCAAATCAACAACCCACTAACAGTCGAGGCTGTACATGAGTTCGACGAGGCTGCAGTGGAGGTTCGTATAGAGCAAGTGGATCGCCTGGAGAAAAGGTTCAATGCTATTTATACTCTAGTTGAAGACAGCGACGAGGATTTTTTAGCTGCTTTCACCAATAACTATATTGAGGTCAAAACCAGATTGACTCGGCAGATTCATGCGGTAAGATCTTCAGAGACACACAGGTCTGCGACGCGGCCCTTTGGAGAACAACCATCGTTCATCGTAACGCAACCGAAACAAAAGTTACCCATCCTTCAAATCCCCAAGTTTAGCGGTAAATATGTAGATTGGCCAGATTTCTTCTCTATGTTCAATACCGTTGTACACCAAGATGCAGATTTGACAAGAATCGAGAAGTTTCAGCACCTTCGATCGAGTCTACGTGACGCTGCGTTAGACACGATTCGATCGTTGGAAA
The DNA here is from genome assembly GCA_964058755.1 of Campiglossa producta. NCBI lineage: Eukaryota > Metazoa > Arthropoda > Insecta > Diptera > Tephritidae > Campiglossa > Campiglossa producta. The sequence goes on from CAXKVI010000007.1 coordinate 2,200,983, forward strand.
TATCGGAACAAAATTAAATAAAAATAAAGCTCTTGCGTTGCTTAAATCTAGATTTGATAATAAACGTTTGAATTTTCAGGCTCATATCAGAGACATCGTACAGCTCAAAAAGGTAGAGGATGATATCAAACGGATGATGCCAAACTTCGTGAACTCAGCGATACAGTAAACGCTCACTTGCGTTCCTTGCAAACAATGGGGACCAAGGAAGATATCGCAGATTGCTTACTCATTCAACTCGTGTCTCAGAAATTAGACATCAAATCTCGTTCAAAATGGGAAGAAGCGGCACCTGCAAATGAAATACCAACATGGAATTCAATGGCAAAGTTTTTGGAGCAGCGCTGCCAACGACTGGAGAATGTGGAGAATGCGTTTGTATCACCGGAAAAACAGGTAGGAAAGAAACTGACCTATAACCTCAACAATAAAAAGGTCCTATTAACTTCCGCTGTGGCTGGCTGCAAATTATGTAGCTCTAATGAGCATAGCATTGCAAAATGCGAAAATGTTCTAACACAGTCTCCATTAATGCGCTACAAAGAAGCGAAAAGATTACAACTCTGTCTTAATTGTCTAAGAGGCGGTCACTCTCTTAGGGAATGCAGGTCCGGTCCCTGTAGATATTGCTCATCGAAGCACCATAGTTTGCTTCACCAAGGTACAAATTCGGTACAAAATTTGACTCCAGCCCTTGAATCTTCTACGCCATCGCAATCGCAAATGAGAACTACACCAACCACTAAGGTTAATCCACACGCTTCATCTTTTGTTCCTCCAGCTTCGGCACTCGTCAGCTCTGCAGCTGAAAATAGCGTGGTTGACAGAGATTTCCTTCTCTTAGCAACCGCCGTAATATACTTAAAGAGCCAATCGGGTTCGTTAATTCCAGGTCGAGCTCTGTTAGATTCTGCAGCACAACTCAACTTCGTAACTAATCGTCTAGCTAACCAGCTTCAAATTAAGAAAATTAAATCCTCGCAGTTCATTTCTGGTATAGGCCAAAATGATTTCTTTGCCAACCATATCGTAGATTTAGATGTGAGTTCTCGAATCACCGATTACACCGCCAAATTAACGGCTGTCGTTACGTCTACTATAACAGATGTGCAACCGAGTCGTTCGTTGAAGGATGTTAATTGGAACATAGCTTCGAATATTCGCCTTGCTGACCCATTATTCTTTGAGCCTCAGCGCATTGATATGCTTATTGGAGCTAGTTTATTCTTTTATGCGTCGGTCAAATACGCTTGGGTGAAGGGTTACCACTTTTGCAGAAAACCAAATTGGGTTATGTTATATCTGGCGCCACCACTTACAATGCTTCGAAATTATCTTGTTTGGCGGTCATCGATATGGCTTCAGAAAATGACACAGAATTAAATAAATTAGTTGAAAGGTTCTGGACAATAGAGAACTGTAATCCATCTTCACCAAAGACTACAGTAGAAGAAGATTTGTGTGAGGATCATTTTATAAACCATTATAAGCGTTTAGAAACTGGTGAGTTTTCTGTACGCCTGCCAGCCAAATCGCCGTTTTGCGAGTTAGGAGAATCGTACCCGCAAGCCATAAATCGCTTCAAGGCTTTGGAGAAAAGGTTGCAGCGTAATGTTGAACTTATGCAACAATATTCATCGTTTATACAGGAGTATTTAGATTTGAAACACATGTCAGTCATCGACACTATTTCAAATCATATTCCTACATATTTTTTACCACATCACTGTGTTTTTAAGCCTGATAGCACAACAACAAAACTGCGTGTGGTGTTTGATGGTTCGGCTCCGGCTACTAATGGGCGTTCGCTGAATTCGATTTTAATGAAAGGACCAACCGTTCAATCGCCGCTCTTTGATCTTTTACTTCGATTTCGAACCTTTAAAGTTGCTCTTACCGCCGATATTTGTATAATGTATCGCTGCGTACGAATGTCATATCCTGATAATTGTTTTCAATGTATTGTATGGAGAGATAATCCTAATGAAAATTTTCGTGTTTTTAAATTAGATACTGTCACCTGTGGAACAAAACCAGCATCATTCCTAGCCATTCGGTCAATGCAGCAGCTGGCTCGCGATGAAACTCGCGTGTATCCAATTGGAGCGCAGACAATACAAAATGGTTTTTATGTAGATGATATGATTGCTGGCGCTAACTCCGTAGATGATGCCAAGGAATTGCTAAACCAGACAAGGAAATTTTTATCTCTCCGAAATTTTAATTTGAGAAAATGGTGCTCAAACAATACTCTCGTTTTAGCTGATGTTAATGCTAATGACCGGCAGGAGTTCCTGACGTTTGACGACGGTACAAGCATAACAAAGACACTTGGGTTGGTATGGGGCCCTAGCTTAGACATTTTTATATTTTCATTTTCTCCGTTTGCAACACCAAGTAAGGTAACTAAACGCGCAATTCTTTCAACTGTTGCTAGACTGTATGATCCGCTTGGTTTGATTGGACCCGTTGTGGCCAAAGCCAAAATATTCTTGCAGCTTTTGTGGAAGGAGAAGTTACATTGGGACGAAAGTCCTCCTCAAGCAATACAAACAGAATGGTTAGAGATATGCAACCAATACAAAGTTACACGCTTTAGCTTCGATAGATACCTGCTCATGCCCGAGGCTGACATACAAATTCATGGATTTTGCGATGCGAGTGTGGCTGCTTATGGAGCGTGCATATACATACGTGCTGAAATGGATGGCATTATTCGAACCAATCTACTTTGTTCCAAATCTCGTGTAGCGCCCCTCAAAACAATGACCATACCAAAGCTTGAACTTTCTGGTGCTTTACTGTTAGCCGAATTGATTGCAAAGGTCGTTGATGCAACTAACTTCAAAGGTAGAAAATTATATTGCTGGTCGGACTCAACAATAGTTTTATCATGGCTGCGAAACGAACCAGTCAACTGCAATGTTTTTGTCGCAATCCGTATCAGCACAATTCAAACACTAACAAAAGGTATGACTTGGAGTTATGTTCCTACCAGTTCAAACCCAGCAACATTTTGTCAAGAGGCGCTAGCCCCAAGGAGCATGCCCTTATGGAAACATGGGCCATCTTATCTTAGTGGCGAAATACAAGATTGGCCAAAATCTCCGCTTCTATCAATCAAGGATTTACCTGAATCTCGAAAACGAGCGTTTGTATTTACTATTACATCTGATATTTCTTTAAATAGCAAATTCGTTAACTCATTTGATCGATTACAGAAAGTATATGCATACATCTATCGTTTTACTAGGCCATCTAGAACAAGAGCACTCAGTACAATGGAATTACAACAAGGCACCTTTCTACTTATTCGAATGATACAAAGGACACATCTTCGAGAGGAATACAAAGCTGTCGAAGCTAGAGATGCGATAAAGAATTCATCTGAAATTCGTTCGTTAAACCCCTTTCTCGACGATTACGGATTGCTTCAACTTTGGATTTCTCATCGAAACACCCAATAATTTTGCCAAAACGCCACCCTGTAACTGACGCAATCATCAGCAGCTTCCATAGAAAACTGTTCCATGCTGGACCCCAATCGTTATTAGCATCTATTCGTCTTCAGTGGCCTGTTGGCGGACGTAAAACCGTAAGTCCAGTCATCAATAAATGCGTTCGTTGTTTTCACTCTCAGCCCTAAAAGGATTCATTTATACCCGTGGTAAACCGCAAGTCATATGGTCGGACAATCCCTCGTGAAGGGTGGATACCTTGCCGCGGTACGAGGGCTTAAGTCGATAGCCACAGGGCTACGCTGCCCCTGTGATCATAGCTCCGTACGGCACTTCATCACGAGAGCAGCCTAGCCTCTCTGGCGCGACGACAAAGATCTTCCCCCTCCCAATCCAGGGTGTTATGCGAAACCGTGCCCATTGGACGTTTGCAGCCGGGAGGCAAATCGTGGCTGTATTTGAACGGAGCCTCTCTGATACCGGGTCGCCTCAGAGAGTAAGCATGGCCTTACCGCGGTACGGGGCTCTGCCGCGGCGGACGACACATTTTCCCCTACTCTTCCCTTGACCCTAAGCTGGCCGTGTCCGGCGATGGGTCGTACGAACAAGATGAACTCAAATTATCCAAATAAAAACGATAAACCTAAAAAACAAACAACGCCAAATTTCACTCCTCAGCAAAGGAGAGCTATGGAGGAACAGGCGAGAAAGCAACAACAACGCCGGAGGACAACCTCCGTTCCACAATCAAGGGGGGGATCGACAGCGATGGCAACTACGAGTCGGTCAACCAACCCTCTATCGACTAAGATTGATTTGATGGGAGCTAGCACCAGTGCGGTTGCCAACGCAACTAAGCGGACAACGGCAGACGCTAAACTCCCATCAACCGCTGATACGAAAACCAGTATCTTTACGTCTGTGGCAGCGGTCTCACGACCTGGCCTCGGAGTTTCGAAGGAGAAGGAAGCTGTAACTGAGATTTCGGCAAGGAGAGCGACCGCGATGGCAACTACGGGTCCGCACTCCCAGGAGACATCTCCCCGCCGCTTCACATACCACGAGAAAAGATTGGCTGCAAAGATCCTGAAGAGGTATGAAGGGGTACCGCAGGAATCGCTGTCGCCGAATTCCAGTAAATCGGTAGAGCTAGCGAAAGCTGTGATACCGGATTTCCAAAATTCTTACATGCCAAAGAGGTTAAAAGTTAACCCTTTCAAGCGCCAGAGATCGGACCTGGAGTTGAATCCCCCTCCCAAGCGGCATCAGAATACCCCTGGAGCGGGCAAACTAAGCTTTGCTGAGGTAACCAAGGACAGGATCCTTATAGGCGTCCTTGACCGAGGCAATGACCGCATGGCCATCCCTAAGGACCGGTGGCGTTACGTGCGAAATGAACTCGGCAACATTCTTCTCAATGTTGCTCCAGAGTTTCCGGGTAGTTCGGCGCGAGTAACGGATGCGGGTTGGCACCAGGGTCAGATTAAATTACTCGCATGCGAGGATGCAAAAACCGTAGCACTGTACAAGGCAGCAGCTGCTAAGCTGGGTGAAGTCTACAAGGGCGCAAAGATAGAGGTCGTCGACTGGAAGGACATTCCAGCTCGTCCAAGGGCAAGGGCGTGGATTCCGGCCATCCCTGACGAACCCGAGAGAATTCTCGGGATGCTACGGCTAATGAATCCGTCCCTGCCAACGCATGACTGGAGTGTCAATCTGGTCGGGGATGCGGTAGGGCCCGACAGACAGGTGGTGTTCACCATGAATAAAGAGTCAATCGAGCCCCTCAAAAGGTGCAATGGCCTAGTACACTACAGCGTAGGCCAGATCGTTATCCACGTATATCGTGGTGATGCTCAGCGCGCTGCCTTCTCGGCTGCTCCGGGGGAACCGGAAAACGAATTACCAGAAGAGGAAGCGGAGGATTCCGATGCGGAAAGCATGTTATCCGCCACGTCCCTTGGCGATAGTGCTGTGAACAACTCGGAGATGGAGGACAGCCTACAGGACGAGGAAGCCCTCGACGTCACGGTGGTAGCAGCCAACGCTGAGCGATTAACATCTAACGCTACAGACAGCAAGACTCCTGCAACGCCATATCGGGCAGTTAATCGGAACAACTCGTCGTTGATAGGCAACCTCCGGGATGGGGCAAACCTCGACGATATGGGGACGGCAGGGAAGTCTGTGCGCTCTCATGTTGGTGGTGCTTCAGATTAATCTGCACAAATCTAAAGTAGCTTCGGCTGCTTTAAGTAGTCGTCTTTCTAAAGGCGACGTGGATGTGGTCCTCATCCAAGAACCCTTAGTCAATAGCTCGAGAATCTGCGGATTGGGGACTAAGGGCTTCAAGCTCATTCGAGCCAGCGAGGAGAGCAAAGTCAGAACGTGTATTTTGGTCAAGTCTGAGTTGAACTCCTTTCTCCTACCTAACTACACCAATGGTGATATTACCGCTATCAGTCTAACGGTCGACAGCACCCGCCTGACGGTAGCGTCGGTCTATATGCCCTACGACGCCGAAGAACCCCCACCACAAATGGAGGTGAAAGACCTGGTGTCAAATTTCTGCACGGGTAATCTTATTATTGGAGCGGACGCTAATGCTCACCATGTCCAATGGGGGAGCTCCGACATCAATGCCAGGGGCGAGTCTCTGTTTGATTACCTCTTAACAACCAACCTGGTGATTTGCAACGTGGGTAATGAGCCTACTTTTATCACTAAGACCCGCAGGGAGGTCATAGACCTCACTCTCTGTAGTGAAGGCGCTTATGAGTGGGTCAGAAAATGGCGGGTTCTGGAAGAACATTCTTTCTCCGACCACCGTTACATAGAAATGGTTTTAGACTTTATTGTAGAACAACCAATCATGAAGCGCAATCCACGTAACACTGATTGGCAGTTACACAATGAAATATTAGACAGAGACCTCCCAGTACTGCCCTCACAAGCCCCCTCATCAGTAGAGGAGCTGGAGGATCTTGTTACTACATTTACATCGGCGCTCTCAAATGCTCTAGGACAGGCTTGTCCAGTGCCAAAACCACGCGGTAAACACAGGCCACATTGGTGGTCCTACGATTTGGACTCGCTCCGAATATCATGCCGGAAACAATTTAACAAGGCCAGGAGCTTCGGCTCTGAGCCTCATTGGCAAGAATATAAAGCTAAACTAAGGGCCTACAAAAAAGCTCTGAGACAGGCGAAGAGAACCTCGGGGAGAAATTTCTGCACTGGCGTCGAAAAGGTCGACGACACAGCGAGACTTAGACGAGTCCTCTCGAAAAGTCAAGCAACCATCAGCTATTTGCGAAAGCCTGACGGATCCTGGACCAGCACGGAAGAGGAAACCCTTGAGCTGCTCTTGAATACACATTTTCCGGGGAATCTGCATGATGCACCACTAGCACCTGCAACAAACCTGGCAGTAAATATACCCATCACTGAGAAAAGAGTAAGGTGGGCAGTTAAGAGCTTTGAACCGTATAAGGCTGCCGGGCCGGACGGGATTATCCCCGCGCAGCTTATAAACACGTTGGAGACATCAGCTAAATGGCTGGTATTTCTCTTCACAGCCTGCCTGGCTCTCAACCACATTCCGGGCTCCTGGAGAAGCGCCACGGTAGTGTTTATCCCTAAGGCGGGGAAGGCATCCCACTACGAGCCAAAAGACTACAGACCGATCAGTCTCTCGTCCTTTGTACTAAAAACCTTTGAGAGGATATTAAGCGACTACCTCTTAACGACTATTGATAGCAACCTTATCTCTAGCTATCAGCATGCATACACCAAGGCTAAATCAACAGAAACCGCTCTGCACAGCCTAGTGTCTGTCATTGAGAAATCGCTGTGTGAAAAGGACTACTGTCTCGTAGCCCTCCTAGACATTGAGGGGGCTTTCAACAATATAAGCCCGGAGGCTATCAACTCCGCTCTAACTAATCTGGGCGTAGATAGACCTCTAACTGGTTTAATTGACCAACTTTTAATGGGAAGGAAAATAGCTTCTTCACTTGGTACGGTTGAGTTATCACGCTATGTCACAAGGGGAACACCCCAGGGTGGTGTTCTTTCCCCGCTTTTATGGAACCTCACAGTCAACTCGTTGCTACGTGACACAAGCTGGGGGAGCGGGAAGATAGTGGCATACGCAGACGATTTAGCTATTGCATTCAGAGGCAAGTTCCCACAAACTCTGTGTGACCTGATGCAAGTAGCACTGCGAGAAGTTTCGACGTGGTCCTCTCGCTGCGGACTTAGTATCAACCCAGGGAAGGTGGAACTTGTCCTCTTCACCAACCGGTACAAAATACCGCCACTAAGCCTACCAGAACTAGATGGCACGCGCCTGGGCTTGTCGGATAAGGCCAAGTTTCTAGGCATAGTTCTGGACAGGAAATTGAATTGGAAGGAGAATGTTCTTCAGCGCCAGAAGAAGGCTTGCATCGCTCTTTACACCTGCAAAAGAGCCATTGGCAAAAAATGGGGGCTCAGCCCTAGAGTATGCAGTTGGATCTACACGGCCATCATTCGCCCAATCATGCTTTATGGAGTCGTCGTATGGTGGCCTGCGCTGAGCAAGGCAACGTACCTGAATCTGTTGCGGAAAGTCCATAGATCCAATATGATCTGTATAAGCGGTGCGCTAAGGACAACGCCCAACGAAGCCCTCCAGGTCATTCTGGGCATTTTGCCACTTGATCTGGAAGGGTTTCGGTCAGCGGCGGCATCAGCTCTGCGCCTAAGAGAAACCTCCAGTTGGGCTGCGGGTACTATTGGACACTCCAGTATTCTGGAATCTTACAGCTTTCTCCCTCTAAGCACAGATCGTTGTGCGACTACTACAGTCGGGGATAGCTGTTTCAAAATAAACATTCCCAGCAGAGAAGACTGGGAGAGGGCGGATTGGTGTCCCGGAACAAATGGTGGCACTTCCGTATACACCGACGGCTCGAAGTTGGACGGCAGAGTTGGAGGAGGCGTTTATTTAAGGGATTTGGACCTTGAGCTCTCCTTCAGACTACCTGATCATTGTAGCGTCTTCCAGGCGGAAGTCTCGGCAATCCTGGACGCCGCGGCCTGGTTAAGCAAACGTGTTATCGGAGAAGATATCGCTATTTTCAGCGATAGCCAAGCGGCCATCAAATCCCTTGGCTCATACACGTTCAACTCTGAACTGACGCTCAGCTGTCGTCGATCTCTTCAGGAGATGGCCCAACAGAACCGCGTAAGCCTCATATGGGTCCCGGGACATAGGGACATTGAGGGAAACTGTAAGGCAGACGAGCTTGCCAGGCAAGGCACGACCAAGCAGGTTCTTCAGGATAAAGAGCGCTTAGGTATGCCGTTTGCCACATGCAAACTAATGCTGAAGGAGCACACACTCCGTCAAGCCAACGAAGGATGGCTGCAATCCCCAGGGTGTCGCATATCGAAACAAACCTGGCCAAAATGGGATCTTAAAAGGTCTAGACGCATTTATGCCCTAACTAGGAGGGAAATCTGCATATTGATAGGGGTATTAACCGGTCACTGCCTCATTGGTAGGCATGCAGAAAGGCTAGGTGTGCCCTACCGACGATGCTGCAGGAGTTGCAAAGATGATGAGGAGGAGGAAACAGTGGATCACCTCATCTGCAACTGTCCGGCTTTAAGCGGCGCGAGAACGCGCTTTTTGGGAGTTCCGTTCCTGGATAGCCTAAGCCAGATCGCGGAACTGGACATAAAGGACTTGATGGGCTTCATAAAGTCATCTAAGTGGTTCGAGGAGGAGTAACGGTGTCGGTTTAGGAGTGTCAGTCCCGGGATTCTGCTATGTGGAAAATCCCAACAACTCAGGGATTTTCCATATGGCTGGGTCCCGGGACTGACTTTCCTTGTGTTGGTGGTATCACAACGGGCCTTTCAAAACTGGCCTAAGTGTGCCTCTGCGGCAGCCACTTGAACCTAACCTAACCTATGGTCGGACAATGCCACGAATTTTGTTGGAGCTAAAAATGAGCTATCGGACCTAAAAAACTTATTCTTCAGCCAAGAGCATTCATTCGGTCTCCTCATTTTGGTGGTTTATGGGAAGCTGCCGTGAAAATGGCCAAATATCATTTTTATCGAGTTGTTGGCCTTTCAAAATTAAATTTCGATGAGCTTCGCACACTTGTGTGCCAAATATCTGCTATTATAAATTCACGCCCTTTATGTCCAATTTCAGAAAACCCTGACGACATTGAGGTGCTTACGCCTGGGCACTTCCTCATTGGCGCATCATTCACATCAGTGGTAGAACCTGATGTCACCACACTTGACATAAATCGACTTGGTAGATGGCAGCGAGTGTGTTTCATGCAACAACAGTTCTGGAAGAAGTGGCATTCAGAGTATTTAACTCTTCTTCAACAGCGACAAATGTGGAATACAGCTGCATCTAATATTCAGCCTGGAGATGTCGTTTTAATCAAAGACGAGAATAGTCCACAGATAAAAAAGGCCAGGGTCATAGAAACTATCAGTGGAAAGGACAAGGTGGTACGAGTTGCAGTTCTAAAAACTGCAAATGAACCTTTCAACGGGTGGAGTATGGTTAGTTACCAACTAAGTTATATGGTCCCTACAAGACAGATGACAATCATTTGATGCAACATTTGATTGTCATTGCTGTCAGCTAAACGATCATCGCTTCAATCATTTCACACGAGGAATAAGAAAAAGTTGATGTCAACAACTGTGTCCGTGTGATTTTTTGTCTCCCTCTAGCACATTAATAGTTTAAATTAAGCATATATCTGTACTCTTCACTCTCACGCTAGTTTTGGATCAATGATGACTTCATAATTATGACCACAGTGATGTCACAACTGACAACTGTAATAACATGTCAAAGCTGAATGACGTTTACAATTTTTTTTTTGTATTAAAATATTTATTTTTTTATATTTTTATTATATTAAAAAATATACATAATAATATAAATTAGATCCTAAAAACTAATTACACTACTCTTCTTCCTGGTGTTGCGTTGTGGGGTTTGGTCCCCGAAACGGGCTGATGGTCACAGAGGTATGGCTACGCTCACACTGCAACCGACTTCTACCGTCCGGCACAAATACACAACTCAAAAATTCAAATTCGAGCGCGTTAACGGGCGGGCAAAGTTTGTTTACAAAGTAGGTTGCAGTGTGAGCGTAGGCTATATCTACGTAGCAGCCACGCGTGCCCCATCTCTACGGCAGTCCTCCAATAACTTTCGAAATAGGGTCTCTCGCCATTTATTTCTCCTATCGGAACTTCGATCATGGTGGTTTGGTCGTTGCATTCCTTTTGCAGAAAACACCTATGTATATAAAAATGCAAATATAATTTAATTTAATTAAATTGACTTGGCTAAATTTGTATACTACCTTTGTTATACCGCTTCTTTTTTTAATTTGAATCTTAAAATAATGAGTCCCCTGCTCAAATTTTAAGTTTTGAAAATATAAGAAAAATATAATTTTGAACTTCAAATTAAAAATATGCCAAGTTTGGAAAAAGCATCATTTGGTATAATCATTTTATTCTCATAAGACATTCAGCTATGACAATTAATGACAATTGTCAGTGTTTTTGTCAAAACGTCAACAGCATTGATAGTTTAGAGTGTGTTGGTAAAAGTATCAGCCCGTCTTGTAGGGGTATCCCACCTGTATCGAATATTTATTCCAAGTTAAATTTCGTATTATCACTAATTAAAGTCATTGACCACTATTAATTTCTAAATACATACCGCTACTTATTTATTGTCCAACTTTTCATAAACTCAGGAGTATACCGCTATTTATTTGCGCTCATATTTTCTTATTTTCTAAATGCATAACTACACTTAGTTATAAATACATACATACATACCCATTGTCAAGCATAGCGAGACAGTAGCCTACTTCGATCCTGCACTTCCGCTACTGCATGACGCCAGCGGTCAGAACAGGTCTTGTCATACGCTCTCATCATATTTATTTGTAACTAATCATTTACTTGTATTGCATTAAATATACATACATAATTACGCCGGCATAAGGGAATTAGGCTGAATATATTATTTCATTGCAAAAGGTATTACATTTATAAATGCACCGCTAAATTGGCGATTTATGAAGAGAGCAACTTAGCTATAGTTAAATTAAGCAGGTTCATTTGTGAATATTAGAATTTTTTTAAGTCAGTCAATTTATGGACATTGATGCGCTTACATGGTCGTGAAGACAATTTTTCGTAATAAAGAACTTGTAAATAAATTAAAATACATTGTTGTGGTTTCTTTGTGCATATCGTTGCATTTTAAGAAATAAGATTGGCTATAGGTTCCTTTGCATATCGTTGCAATTGGAAAAAATATAATTTGTTACGGATTGCCACGGTTGTGACATTAGTAACAATCGATATAAAAAAATACATTACAGGACATAGTTTACATTTTTCGCTTTATTTATATAAAAGTTTAATAACATTTAACCAAAATCCAGTAATTTGTCTGTTATTCGGTGTATTTGGCGCCAGGAGAAATAAAAAAAAAATTATAAAATAAAACTTTTATATAATAAATTTCCCATGAAATAGTGCTCGCACTCTGTGCCAATTGCGCACTCAGAACAGCTGAGAGAGTTGAAAAAAACGATGTTGGGTTTATGTTTCGACCAAGTATATTGGTGCACTTTCATGGTACCTACGAAAGTAGTTATTTCTTGAGGGAGTTTCGAATCGACAATTTCGATATCATCTTTTGTCACGACGTCAAGGTATATATTTTTGATTCGAGAGCGAAGGCTTTCGACAAACGTTTGAAAATCGGGGATATCATGTCCATATTTAACTTGATCATCAGCTTGTTTTTTCAAACTGCCGCCAATTCCGTCTTCTGGGCTTTTACCATGTCCTGCTTCGGTAAAATTGTATGAAATTGATGAAAGCTGTGAATAGCAATGAGGCAAATATTGTGTAATAAGATTGAACATCTTGCGATTCCGGTACTGTGTTGTCGGTCCATCACTGATAAAATGTATGTGCATTTTTGGCAAGTAAATATCCAAAATTTTACCCACGTGAGCTATGATGGCTCCTGGATCGTGTCTAAGCGGCGCTGACAAAGTAGCAAATCCTTGAGAATGAGCAGATGTATAAATCATTCCTGTATGAAGTGTACACTGAGCTCTGCTTGCCCCAAAATGCACTGAATGAACTTCGGTTCCATATTTGCAATGAAGTCGATGAGTACGACTAATTCTTCACATGAAACGTTCGCAATCAGTTTTTCCAGGTACGAGTTTTGGTGTACACGTCGATATTCGTGACCCATGAACTTTTCCATTTCTTCCTTGAAAATTTTATTTGCTCTTTCTATAGTACATGTAATCTTCTTTTTAGCTGTCAACTTCACAGAAATGGGATTTTTGGTCTTCTCATTGACTCGATCTTCTGTGGACGTTTGCCACTTTTCATAGCTAATTTCTTGTTCATGCTGGCCGATCTCACAACTGAACTGAACTTCTTTTTTTGGCATGCACAACAGGTTCTTCGGAGACAATCTTCAGACCTATTATCGCACACAATACTGCCTAACACTTTCTCCAGTGAATTTTCGCGCACGACATTTGCATTAAAAAAGCAACAATCAAAAGTGAAACATTTTCATGAATCAAACAAGCACAAGTGTCACGATTTGAAACTTTGGGTGCAACGCAATGTGCTGGTCGATGGTTAGCGAATGTTGAATAGCTCAAACGAAGAGAATTTTCCTTACGAAATTTTGCGTAGAGATCAATGATACTAGCATCCATGTATCGTTTGGAGATTTTTTGATTATTTATTGTTTTGCACGCTCTTTTTGACGGATCGATCCGACTGTTTTTCTCGAAAAATTTTTTAACTTCATTTGAGAGGAATTTGGTCTTCTACAATATGTCAAAGCGTGTCCCGCTACAGACTAACTAACTTTTTGTTTTTCTCAGATAGTTCGGCGAAGGTTTTTTGCATGAGCGTGATGTTTTTCTTATTATTGGCTATTCCATTAGTTTTCTTTTTTTTTGGTGTCGCAACTGGATTATGGTTATCTTTTTGTTGTAATCGCGATTTTCGTTTGCGTTCATTTTGATCTTTTCTTCTGATCCTCTTTTCTCTTTCTGTCAATTGGCTAACAAGTTTTATCTTATTAGCTTCTTTGCGCTTGCAAGCCCTTTTCTTTTATTTGCGAAGGTAATCATTATATAAGATTGGATCTTCCTTTATCTTTCGTCTTCTTGCTCGTTCTTTTCTTAGCATCCCCTATTAATTTTTGACGATAAATTCGCGTTTTGGGACGCGCCATTACTCTAAAAATGTTTATAATATTTAACCGAAATTTCACGACAATTAGTCTGCAGTTAATTGAAAAAAAGATTATGTTTAATAGTAACAAAAATGATAAAATTTTTACAAGGCTTAACTTTGATTCGAAATGAGCGAACGAAATGACCGACACCGTTTCCAGTTTAACCTTAACTAACTTTATTAAAAAAATCAAAAAGCAAATGAGTACATGAAGTAATGAGCATCATACATATGTACATATGCATGCATATACATTCATACAACGCGTGTACGTACATATATTTAAAGGTAAGAATTAAGAATTAAAGAATTAGATAGTTATAGATTACAAATGGTGTTTACTAACGATAGTAAACTATCGATAAACAATTAGTTTATTTACTTCTTAGCTTAAAATATCTTACGAGATGTACCAATATACTAAACAATCATTTAGAACTAGAGTAACAATATTCAAGTATTTCGACTGCTCTAATCTTTCGGGAATATATTTCTGTCCTTATCATCAGAAAGACTATAATTTCAATTGATATTAACACTCAGTTATACATCAAAACCTCACGAAATTGTGACATTTTCCTCAAAAGTAAACAACCCGCCACGGTTGTGACATTTCAATGAATAACTGTACATTAAAAAATGCAATTCAAGCTAAAAGATTTTTCGACCGTTTTGAAGGTTGTGTTAGCGAACGTGTTAAAAAACCCGTAAATTGCAGTACACACAATGTACCCTTTCCGAGTGCCAAGTGCCACGGTTGTGACGTGCATTTTCGAAACATACGGTTTTTGATTTTCTATTATATCTAAAAAAAAGACCGGCGTGATTAAGAACGCTATATTAACAAAAAAAAAACTTTCAGTGACGCCGGCTGATTGAAACTGACCCCTGCATGGTGCAGGCAAGCTCGCACTGTAGTAATACTCGCATAAACAATTTGACGACATTACTTTTCTCAAACCTAATCGACAATTTTCAAAGTTGAGTTAGGAATGGAGCAATGAATACCAGCAACTCAGAAATGTGAAATATTTAGCAGTGAATATCGTATTTAATATAAAGAAAAACTATTATTCCCATTATTAGCGATTTGAGTTTGAACCAAATTAAAGCATTCAAGAATTGAAGTTGGCGACATGTCACGGTTGTGACATTCGTATGGTATTGCCAATGAAAACTTGATACAATTTTAATATGATGCAACAATTTATCCTAAACTATTTGAAGAAAGTCACTTTTCAACATATAGCGCGCATAGTTCATTGATAATGCTTAATGAGTATTAGAAATCGCCTAGCGACACAAAACTGAGAGTTTGCGGAGAATCGCCCAGTAATATTTATTCCTATATTGGAGAAAATCCATCATGACCATGAGTTATAAAAATTCAGACTTATTTTGTATTTAGGTACATATTTGAGTTTTGTACACAGAGGGAAATCTATGGATCGAACATCCATAATTATTGATACCACATTAAATAAAAATTGATAATCCTGTCCCATCAATGCATTTTTGATAAATCACTATTGAAGTGGTATCCTCATAAACTATTGATAAATTCTAAATAGTTTAAAAAAACAAAATTTCATACAATTTGACATCTGGTTTTAGTAAGATTCGAACCCTGATCTTCTGGCACGTTAGCCCAGTGATCTACCATTCGGCTACGGCATATCATAAAATTTTTAGAAAAATGTTCAATCATAAGAAATTAAAAAACTTTTGAATCCAAAAAACGCTCCAACAAGTTTTAATATTGTTGGGTAATCCATAGTAAAAATTGTTGAACTAATATGATTATGCGTCCCAGAAAAATTTACAATTCGCCCACCTATTATATTAATAGGCTAACAAATTTTTCATATAAATAATTGCCAAGCTTAAACCCATACTAAATATGCATACATTTTTATAAAATGCATATGGATTTGTTGGTATTCCTCTAAGGCAGTGCACAGTTATCTAATAAATAACCAATACTGCTTCATTTATCTGTAATAAGCAGAGACTGGCAATGAGTATCGCCACATCGGTTATTTTCGGCTGTGCGGATTTTGTCTTCCGTGGAGCTCTTATTCCACTACTTTTCTGTGCGGCTATGTTGAATAATAAATTTCCCATGAAATAGTGCTCGCACTCTGTGCCAATTGCGCACTCAGAACAGCTGAGAGAGTTGAAAAAAACGATGTTGGGTTTATGTTTCGACCAAGTATATTGGTGCACTTTCATGGTTCCTACGAAAGTAGTTATTTCTTGAGGGAGTTTCGAATCGACAATTTCGATATCATCTTTTGTCACGACGTCAAGGTATATATTTTTGATTCGAGAGCGAAGGCTTTCGACAAACGTTTGAAAATCGGGGATATCATGTCCATATTTAACTTGATCATCAGCTTGTTTTTTCAAACTGCCGCCAATTCCGTCTTCTGGGCTTTTACCATGTCCTGCTTCGGTAAAATTGTATGAAATTGATGAAAGCTGTGAATAGCAATGAGGCAAATATTGTGTAATAAGATTGAACATCTTGCGATTCCGGTACTGTGTTGTCGGTCCATCACTGATAAAATGTATGTGCATTTTTGGCAAGTAAATATCCAAAATTTTACCCACGTGAGCTATGATGGCTCCTGGATCGTGTCTAAGCGGCGCTGACAAAGTAGCAAATCCTTGAGAATGAGCAGATGTATAAATCATTCCTGTATGAAGTGTACACTGAGCTCTGCTTGCCCCAAAATGCACTGAATGAACTTCGGTTCCATATTTGCAATGAAGTCGATGAGTACGACTAATTCTTCACATGAAACGTTCGCAATCAGTTTTTCCAGGTACGAGTTTTGGTGTACACGTCGATATTCGTGACCCATGAACTTTTCCATTTCTTCCTTGAAAATTTTATTTGCTCTTTCTATAGTACATGTAATCTTCTTTTTAGCTGTCAACTTCACAGAAATGGGATTTTTGGTCTTCTCATTGACTCGATCTTCTGTGGACGTTTGCCACTTTTCATAGCTAATTTCTTGTTCATGCTGGCCGATCTCACAACTGAACTGAACTTCTTTTTTTGGCATGCACAACAGGTTCTTCGGAGACAATCTTCAGACCTATTATCGCACACAATACTGCCTAACACTTTCTCCAGTGAATTTTCGCGCACGACATTTGCATTAAAAAAGCAACAATCAAAAGTGAAACATTTTCATGAATCAAACAAGCACAAGTGTCACGATTTGAAACTTTGGGTGCAACGCAATGTGCTGGTCGATGGTTAGCGAATGTTGAATAGCTCAAACGAAGAGAATTTTCCTTACGAAATTTTGCGTAGAGATCAATGATACTAGCATCCATGTATCGTTTGGAGATTTTTTGATTATTTATTGTTTTGCACGCTCTTTTTGACGGATCGATCCGGCTGTTTTTCTCGAAAAATTTTTTAACTTCATTTGAGAGGAATTTGGTCTTCTACAATATGTCAAAGCGTGTCCCGCTACAGACTAACTAACTTTTTGTTTTTCTCAGATAGTTCGGCGAAGGTTTTTTGCATGAGCGTGATGTTTTTCTTATTATTGGCTATTCCATTAGTTTTCTTTTTTTTTGGTGTCGCAACTGGATTATGGTTATCTTTTTGTTGTAATCGCGATTTTCGTTTGCGTTCATTTTGATCTTTTCTTCTGATCCTCTTTTCTCTTTCTGTCAATTGGCTAACAAGTTTTATCTTATTAGCTTCTTTGCGCTTGCAAGCCCTTTTCTTTTATTTGCGAAGGTAATCATTATATAAGATTGGATCTTCCTTTATCTTTCGTCTTCTTGCTCGTTCTTTTCTTAGCATCCCCTATTAATTTTTGACGATAAATTCGCGTTTTGGGACGCGCCATTACTCTAAAAATGTTTATAATATTTAACCGAAATTTCACGACAATTAGTCAGCAGTTAATTGAAAAAAAGATTATGTTTAATAGTAACAAAAATGATAAAATTTTTACAAGGCTTAACTTTGATTCGAAATGAGCGAACGAAATGACCGACACCGTTTCCAGTTTAACCTTAACTAACTTTATTAAAAAAATCAAAAAGCAAATGAGTACATGAAGTAATGAGCATCATACATATGTACATATGCATGCATATACATTCATACAACGCGTGTACGTACATATATTTAAAGGTAAGAATTAAGAATTAAAGAATTAGATAGTTATAGATTACAAATGGTGTTGACTAACGATAGTAAACTATCGATAAACAATTAGTTTATTTACTTCTTAGCTTAAAATATCTTACGAGATGTACCAATATACTAAACAATCATTTAGAACTAGAGTAACAATATTCAAGTATTTCGACTGCTCTAATCTTTCGGGAATATATTTCTGTCCTTATCATCAGAAAGACTATAATTTCAATTGATATTAACACTCAGTTATACATCAAAACCTCACGAAATTGTGACATTTTCCTCAAAAGTAAACAACCCGCCACGGTTGTGACATTTCAATGAATAACTGTACATTAAAAAATGCAATTCAAGCTAAAAGATTTTCCGACCGTTTTGAAGGTTGTGTTAGCGAACGTGTTAAAAAACCCGTAAATTGCAGTACACACAATGTACCCTTTCCGAGTGCCAAGTGCCACGGTTGTGACGTGCATTTTCGAAACATACGGTTTTTGATTTTCTATTATATCTAAAAAAAGACCGGCGTGATTAAGAACGCTATATTAACAAAAAAAAAACTTTCAGTGACGCCGGCTGATTGAAACTGACCCCTGCATGGTGCAGGCAAGCTCGCACTGTAGTAATACTCGCATAAACAATTTGACGACATTACTTTTCTCAAACCTAATCGACAATTTTCAAAGTTGAGTTAGGAATGGAGCAATGAATACCAGCAACTCAGAAATGAGAAATATTTAGCAGTGAATATCGTATTTAATATAAAGAAAAACTATTATTCCCATTATTAGCGATTTGAGTTTGAACCAAATTAAAGCATTCAAGAATTGAAGTTGGCGACATGTCACGGTTGTGACATTCGTATGGTATTGCCAATGAAAACTTGATACAATTTTAATATGATGCAACAATTTATCCTAAACTATTTGAAGAAAGTCACTTTTCAACATATAGCGCGCATAGTTCATTGATAATGCTTAATGAGTATTAGAAATCGCCTAGCGACACAAAACTGAGAGTTTGCGGAGAATCGCCCAGTAATATTTATTCCTATATTGGAGAAAATCCATCATGACCATGAGCTATAAAAATTCAGACTTATTTTGTATTTAGGTACATATTTGAGTTTTGTACACAGAGGGAAATCTATGGATCGAACATCCATAATTATTGATACCACATTAAATAAAAATTGATAATCCTGTCCCATCAATGCATTTTTGATAAATCACTATTGAAGTGGTATCCTCATAAACTATTGATAAATTCTAAATAGTTTAAAAAAACAAAATTTCATACAATTTGACATCTGGTTTTAGTAAGATTCGAACCCTGATCTTCTGGCACGTTAGCCCAGTGATCTACCATTCGGCTACGGCATATCATAAAATTTTTAGAAAAATGTTCAATCATAAGAAATTAAAAAACTTTTGAATCCAAAAAACGCTCCAACAAGTTTTAATATTGTTGGGTAATCCATAGTAAAAATTGTTGAACTAATATGATTATGCGTCCCAGAAAAATTTACAATTCGCCCACCTATTATATTAATAGGCTAACAAATTTTTCATATAAATAATTGCCAAGCTTAAACCCATACTAAATATGCATACATTTTTATAAAATGCATATGGATTTGTTGGTATTCCTCTAAGGCAGTGCACAGTTATCTAATAAATAACCAATACTGCTTCATTTATCTGTAATAAGCAGAGACTGGCAATGAGTATCGCCATATCGGTTATTTTCGGCTCAATATGCATAAAATGCTGTACTTATATCTACACGTAGTTACTACAACGCTGTCTTGCTTTGTATCCGAAAAAAGCTTTCGAGTATTTTTCATACTCCAACGCATCAGCTTCGAACACGTATCATATAACGACCTACGATACAACCTTACCTACCACCCTGCTGGTCATGCCTCAGAACATTCTAAATTTACTGTGTCGGATGGCCTTAAGCGTTCAGCAGAATCAATTCGTCAGTACGTCGAAACAACTGACAGCCAAGTAGACTGCGGGTGTTTGTATGTGTAACGCCAGATACGCAGGGTACGTCAAAGTAGAATTTGCTCTAAAATTTACCTACGTCACGCAACTGACGTATTGGCGGATTGATTCTGTTTCCCGCTTTAACAGCGCTCGCATTTCTGTATTTGTTTTGTGTGCGTCGCTAGTTAGTAGAACAATAGCATGTGTTGTATGTAGGTAGGTATGAATGTGTGCGTATCTGAAAAATCTCGCGTAAACAATTTTTGAACATGTGCATATGTAAGCATACAGATGATGATAATTTAAGGTAGTGTGCTTGCACAAAACTGCATCCCGAAATTTTTTCTTGAAATGGTTAAGAACTCTATGAACATGAAATGGCCCAAAAATCATCCCGAAATGGTTAGGAAAAGTCCCAAAAACAATCCTGCATGATCCGAAAACAATCCCAAAATTATCACGAAATGATTGATAAATCAATCCCGAAAAAGTCCCGAAGACAATACCGAAAAGTCCTGAAAATAATCCCGAAAAGGTCCCGAAAACAATTCCAAAATTGTCCCGAAAATTACAGAAATGGCCCCTAAGAAGGTCCTTCATATCCCTGAATAAAACCTAGAAGTACCGTCAAACGTTTTTTTTTTTGGTTCACATTCCTGTCGGTATACTCGCAATAGCATTTTTAAAATTTTCTACTACAACCCTCTGCGAATATGCCATACAAAATATGCATTCAATGCACGTTCTTAAATGCCTTCGTGAATTATTCACGCCGCATATGCATACATATATGAAGATGAACGGCAAGAAGTACGTGCATATTTAGATTCGAGAAGGCATTAATGAATGATGCACGAATGCATTCATGAACGTGAATGGTGTGGATTTTTTATACGTTCTTATTCACGAACGCGAATGCAAATTTTTTTTTTAATATTCATGTTCGTGAATGCGAATGCAAAAGAACGTACATGAATCTTCATAAATGAATAATTCCGAACCCTGATAGAAATTATTTAAATGATTTCATATTAGGATTTCATTTTATATAACAAGAAAAAAGCCATACATTTTTCGTTTCCCGGGTAGAAAATAATCTAGGCAAATCTATTTTTAATCTAGGCGCTGGCTAGATTTTCCTACAATAGACAATACTGCCGTGGGCCTGCCAGGGCTCTGGAATGGAAAGCGTATGTTTTTCAATTTACGGGCAATTTATGGTATATTCTGTAAGGGGGCTGCCTAGTTTTGCATACCTTGCACCTGCTCAGTTTTTCCAATCCAGGGCCTGAATATTTTTTCTATATTGGGCCGGCCTAGTTTTTCCAATCCAGCGCCAGGATAGTTTTCCACGATTATAAATTTCAATTAAAGTTGTT
The DNA here is from genome assembly GCA_964058755.1 of Campiglossa producta. Classification (NCBI taxonomy): domain Eukaryota; kingdom Metazoa; phylum Arthropoda; class Insecta; order Diptera; family Tephritidae; genus Campiglossa; species Campiglossa producta. Next base: position 2,222,323 of record CAXKVI010000007.1, read on the forward strand.
CATTTGCCGAACAAATTTCATGAGTTGTAACAGCTGAATGGATAGAGATGATGACTGTAATGTGAAGGTGCCTGGGTTCAATGCTGGCTCAGGGGCAATGCATTTTTTATTAAATGTATGTGAAATTTAATTCAAGTTGTTCATTTGCTGAAAATATTTCAATGATTGGAATAGCCCAATGAACAGAGAAGACAACTGTGATGTAAAGGTGCCCGGGTTCAATGCTGACTGAAAGGCAATGAATTATTTTATTTCTCAGCTGGCATTGCCTTGGAAAAACTAGGCAGGGCCTAGATTAGCATTACCCGACAGGCCCTTTATTAAAAAGCATTAACAAACAGATAAGGGCCTGTGTAAACTTTCCTTGGCAGGCCCATGATTTTAAAAGGGAAAATCTAGTCAGGCCCTAGGCTAAATTTAAAAGATTTTCTACCCGGGTTTTTAATTAATAGCTGCAATATTTTTATAATGCGAATTTAAAAATAAAATGCTGTCGACTGTATTCGGAGAAAATCTTGTTCTTTTCTCGGTGATAATATTACCTAATATTACCTTCCATAGAAAACACCCTCTCTGATGCAGCACTACTTCCTGGAATCGATAGAATGCGCAATGTTAGTTTCGACAGTCTTGGATATTTTGCAGAATTTACTTCCCACCAATGCATTACGTCAAAGGACTCGTTTATCATTACGGTTTCCATACTATACCGTATAACTTCTGCCCTTGAACTTTCCGAAGGCAATACCATAGAGCGCCTTAGTAAGTTTGGGAAAAAGAAGCTCACAACCTTGTTTAAAGGAGATATTGGGCTATTACTATTGGTAACATGCTGTTGCAGCGATGGTAATATTGCTGAAGCTGAAGTATCCGCGGGTATATTCGGTGACGAATGAAGATATGTAGGTGTTAATGGGTTCGGTAAATCTGATGATACTGTTGATAAAGGTGAAGGCATCGAAGACTCAATTTGTTCCATTTCTTTAATACAGAACTCTTGTATTTCCCCCAAATCAGGATTAGAAGGCGGATACAAAAAAAATGCAACTTTATGCCATATACTTAAATTTGCAACCCATAAATCTTCTACCTTTCTCATACATAACATACATAAACAAACATACGAGTATGAACTGAATCAAGCAATTAACGCAAGCTTTTTGCGGGTATATCAAATCAAACGTTGTTGCAAAGCAAATCAAACGAAAGGGCGCTGTCTATGAGTTCGATGGCACGTTCGATCCATACGCATGGCAACTTATACTCACACATCAATCTTGGCACGAATATGAACAGAGCAAACTGTTTGCGTTTGACTGATTTATACGAACTTTGACTCAAAAGGCTGGTGATATACTCGAGTAACAAAAAAGCTATCCGATGCTGATGTCTGGTAATAAGCGAATGAAAATTTCTCATGCCACTTGAATTGGTTATCTGACAATCAATTTGTACATAAAGCGATAGCCCATTGGGAAGCGTCGGGGTAGTGGTCGAGCGGTTGATGGTTCGAGTACAGCTACAACTATCGGGCAATTTTTATTTTTTGTCATTGAAATTTTTTTTATTTTTTCAATATATAAATAATTTTCGAGAAAAAAAATTGCTGCGAATATTTTTAGTTGACGGAAAGCCATACGAAATAATAATTTTAGGTCATAAAAATGCATACATACCCAGGGCCGTCGACAGGATTTCCGGGCCCGGGGGGATCGAAATTTCCGGGCCCCCTATATGAAGTATTTTTTTTTAGTGAACTCATTTTTTATTTAAAAGTAATACATGTATACAAGAAGGTTTTATACATATGTGGCTAAACTTATAAATTAACTTTTCTTGATTTTTTGGCGGCGAAATTCCGAATTAAAGCATTGTAGTCTAGTTGCCTTGCTAAACGAGATTCTATACAAAGAGTAGCTAGCCCAGAAACACGATCTTGTGCAGAGCACGAGCGCTGAAAGTTCTTTATCCTCGCAAGAACACTAAATGAGCGCTCAGCACCAGCAACTGTGACAAGTATTGTGCAAAATAAACGCAGCGCGATACAAATATTTGGAAAAAGCGTTTGTAAATCCTGAGAAAAAATTGCATTCAACAAATTGAATGGTGTAAGGGCTATTTCAAAATTAGTTTCGTATATGTGTTTCAAATGGATTATTTCATCTTCTAAACCCTTTTTAACGTCAAATTCATGTACTTTCACAAAAATCGTAGCATAATTTCGAAGTTCGTCTTCTTCCATCGTTGGGAATTGCCATAAAAAAGCAAATGTTGTATTCAGCTTTTTCATGCCTTCAAATCGACGAGAAATTCCTGAAATCACTGAATCCACTATGACTAAAAATGTGTTCCTTTTGAAATCAGTTATGGCATCTCGTTGATGTTCATCTGAAGATATTCGGAGTCTCTTCTTTCTGGTTAAAGGGAAGGATGTTGAAACATCTAATCCGCTGGCTACGTTCTCACAATCACGCAAAATGCTGTCCCAGTGGTTACGAATGACTTGTAAATCTGAGAGTAAGCTGTCAAGATTTTTTACTTCAATATCGACAGTGACGTCTGTGCCTTGTAGAATAACGCTTCTTTCATTGATGGAGCTCAAAATCTTGCACCAAACCGACGACATGAGGATACACTCAAACTTGGTTGTGTACATTAGGACTCCGTTTATATCACTCCTAGTTTCTGTAGTCAAATCGAGTTTAGTTAATTCTTCTAGAGCGTTTTGCAATCCTTTGAGATGTTTTGCAAAGGGTTTGACTGCGTCGATTCTTGCAGACCATCTTGTGTCTGAGAGTTTATGAAGTGAACCTGGTACATGTTTTTTGAGAATTTCTCAACGTTTTGCACTACTGCTGAATATGTTAAAACACTTTTGAACCACTCCGAAAAAGGTGATTGAGGCTGTACAACATTCTGCAGCTACGACACCGCACAAGTTCAGACTGTGAACGGCGCAGGGCGAATAAACGGCTTTCGGATTTTTCTTGATAATATGACTTTGTGCACCATTAATTTCACCTTTCATGTTACTACCGTTGTCATATCCCTGCGCACAACATTCTTTCAAAGGAATGTTATATTTTTCCAGAGTATCACAAATCAAATTGGCGATTTCTTTTCCAGTTTTTTTAGTGTAATCGACGAAACACAGAAATCGTTCTTGGATAGTAAAAGTCTTTTTCAAAGAGTTAAAATTAAGGTATCGCAAAACAAAAGTGTTTTGCTCGTCATTACTCGTATCGGTCGTAGCATCGACGATAATAGAAAAGTGTTTGGCCTTCTTTCTTTCTTCTAATATTACTTAAATTACGTGTTGAGCACAAATATCTATGAACTCATTCTGAATAGATGCAGAAAGATAATGCACTTGGAGACGTTTGTGTTCTTGTTGAGCGAATCTAACTTTTTCCAAATGCTCGCGAAGTATTGGATCGTAATAGCTGATGTGCTCCAGGATACCCAAAAAATTACCGTTGTTTGGTTCTCCTACAAGATTGCTTCCACCTCTCAAAGCTAATCCTCTTTCACCAAGGAAAATAATGGTGTGCAGAATCCGCTGTAAGATTTCTTGCCATTTTTTAGTTTTGCTGGTAATATGCTCATCAAGAAGTGTATCAAGTGAGCTGTCATTCTGGATACGACGTTGCGTTGAGCGCCATTGAAGGAAGCACTGAACGTGATCGGGGTTTCTTTCGTGTCCTGGCAGTTTGTCATACAATTTTTTCCATGATTGATGTTTCGAATATCCTTCTGGACTACAAAGCTTAGAACTATTTAGCTTATTAGTATTTAGTAATCGACAAGGTAAACAGTAAAATGCATCCATGCTGCTACTCCATACCAACCAATCGCGATTGACGATTTCACCATTAGGGAAGGTTATGTATAGGAGCGAGAGCGGAAATGGCTCATTTAATCGATCACGTGGAAAAAAAGCAGGCATTTTCGCGTGACCACGACGAACGACTTCGTTTACTATATCGGGCGGCACAAACTCGGTTTTTAAGGTTCCAATATCGTAATCGTAGAGATAGTGTTGATCGTTTTGTGATGCGTCTGGTGAATTTGTTTTTATAGCCTTATCTTCTCCGTCAGAAATTGGCTCTTTTTCAATTATTTCTGTAGAACAGTCTTTAGAGTTAATGGTTTTTTCGGGATTCTCAGTTTTTCTCATAGCTTCAGTTATATTTCCCGAAGAATCGGAAGCGCTTATATTAACACTGGAACTGGCTGTAGAAGTCATAAGCTGCAAATCTCTCTCAGGTGTTTGATCGTGGCTAATATCAGTAGTATTATTCTGTGTTTCGTCGATTTTCCCGGCATTTGAGTTGCCGAAACTAAATCCAAAAAGGGTTTTTTGTTTTTTTGCCATTTCTTTTTCATTTTTTTTCTTCTGTTTTCGTTCTTTTCGCTTTTGAGCTCCAGATTTGTGGCGATACATTATGAGTTCAGACTGAAAATGTTAGTTAATTTAACAAACAATCAATAAATACAGTATAATGTGGGTTTGAGCCTAAATTTTAACATACATGACCAAACCAAATATGGTTTCAAATTTAAACTAGACCAGTTTTCAAGAAAATTCGTTAAGTGAATAGGGTTTAAATTTTAAACCAGTAATTTTTTAACAATTTTTTAAAGAAAAAATAATATTTTGTCCGTTGGCTGGGACTCGAACCAAGACTCCCCGCAGCATGCCGGTCTGCTCTACCACTGAGCTACATCGCACACATAAATTTTGTGGGCAAAATTCAATCTTGAATAAGCTTTCAAAAATAAATGAAAACAAAACAAAAATTTTAAACAAAAAAGTTTTAATTTTAAACCGAAAAGTTTTAATTTTAAACCGAAAAAATAAATAAAAAAATTAAAATATTCCAAAAAAAGTTTAAAAAAATCGCTTAAACTTTAGACGGGCTTAAAATTTAGGCTCATTTTTTTAACCGTGTAGTTGGCCACTCATATTTACTTCATACTTCAAAAAATTATTTCTGTCATAATAAGTATAAAGAATAACGATACTAAAAAATGATTTCTATAATTATGGAGATATTGCAAAATCAATTAATAAATTTGTAGAAAAGTGGGCGGTGTCACGGTATACAAAATTTTCATTTGACAATTTCTGAATGTATTTAGATATACATATGTAAGCTTTAATAAAGATTTGCACAATTAAAGAAAATTAAGCTGGGTGGGGCACTTACCTGGTTTATAAATAAATCAAATAAAAATAATTTCACTTTCACTTTCTGCTTAAGTTCTGTCTTCACTCACTAAAAACATACTAATTACTCCACTTGCAGCATACTGAGCTGATAAACACACTCAATTAATTTTCCTTAAAAAATCAAATTTCCAAGGAAATCTAAGTTTGAATTCTAAACTATCAAAAATATGATGCTGAAATGTCACGGAATTTATGTACACGGTTGCCAAAGGCCTAAAAGAGAAGATTACCAAGCTGTTGAAAAAAAACCCAAAAAATTACCAAGATGTTCAAAACGCAGATTCATTGTGTTAACAAAGAAAATAACAATTTAAAAAATATATTTTACTTCGTATGCTTCACATATCAGCTTTTAACTTTAATTCAACGATATCGGTTGATAGTATGAAATTCAAAATTATTTCGTAACCTAGTTTTAAATAAGCTTAGTTCGAAAAATTTCCGTTCCGCAGTAGCTGAGCTGTGTGAAAAGATTATTAAATAAACGACAAAAAAAACCACCTACTTTGGTACTTAATTACAGAATTTGGCAACAGTGTGCGATTTGATTCGAAATAACGACGAAGCTAGTTTGTGCACTTTTTATCTTGTTTATCTTATTTTATCTGTTTAGTTTATGTATTTACCGGAAACAAAGTAAAAAAAAGCGTAGACACAAACTACGGTCGGAAACTCGGATAGATTGTATGGTTGCTATTGGAATAAGAAGTCATTGTATGGTGAGAATATTCAAATATTGCGTGGTGAAATTGCGATTTATAGGGCAAGCATGAACGAATATGGGACAAGTGTTGTACAAAAATAATCGAATTATGCGGCGCTGTTAATTTTTTCCGAGTTATTCAAATTCCCGGGCCCCTAAAAAATGCCGGGCGGCCCTGTACATACCACCCATTATAGAAATGCGATAACCGCTTATTCAATTTGGGTTTTTTGTCTAATTTTTGATGATATAAGATCGAAGTTGCGAAATTTTTTTAAACACAGTAGTCTATTTATCGGACTTCGGTAGATTACTTCTATAAATTTTAGTGATTTCTACCGTTTGAGACAAAGTTGCTGATAGATTTAAAATATAAAAATCGACAACATATTTAATATGTACTTAAATTTTGAACTAAACCAAGTGGTTAGCGGTCGTCTTAAATTTTACTGAAGGCAACAACTGATTTCTATTCATATGTACATATGTATTAACTTGCAACCCGTGCCCCAAACAACTCTAGACCAAATTGAATAGAAAAATCAATATACCTTATATTTTTTTTAAATCAAATAAAAAATCCATTTAAAGTGTCTTAAATATTGCTAAGTTATGGTTAAAGAAAAAAGTTAGAAAATCCTCAAACTTTTTTTGACCTAACCAGAATTTGTAATTTACCCCCACTAAAAAGATTTAAAAACACGCCATGTATAATAAATATCTATAAATAGAACTCATATTTCTGCAAAATGAACCTTTCAATCTTTCACTCAACAAGCTCCTCCTTTTATTAGAGAAACTATTTTCATTCTCTCGCTCATTGCCCATACAGCTTGAATTGGTGATTTGACAATGAATTCCTAGATAAAGCAGTAGAGCAGTGGATAGCGCATCGGATAGCGAGCGAACTGTTTTTGGTTCGAGAACAGCTCCGTGCTACAATTTTTTTTCATTGAAAATAGTTTTTTTCTTTTTTAAAACATCTTTAGGTATATGAGTATTTCTAATCTTGATTTTTTATAAGCTCATTAAATTTTCATAAGACATATTTTTATATTTGTGATACTTTTTTCGGAAAAAAAATTACTGCGAATATTTTTAGTTAACGGACAGCCAAATGAAATAATAATTTTAGGTCATAAATATACATACATACCACCCATTATAGAAATGAGATAACCGCTTATACAATTTGGGGTTTTTGGTAAGTTTTTCCATAAATTAATTTTTTTTAAACATACCGTCATATTAATAAAAAATAAAATTGGTTTATAAAGCTTTTTAAAATGACATTTTCATACAAATTTTGAATAATAAGAGCTTAATAAACCTTTTATATTTTTTATGAATAAGGGGGATAGTGTTCTGTTTATCGGACTTCGGTAGATTATTTCTATAAATTTTGGAATATAAAAATCGATAATTTTTTCACAGGTCCTTAAATTTTGTACTAAACGAAGTGGTTGCAGGTGGTCTAAAATATTACTAAAGACAACAACTCATTTCTATTCATTCAGATTTACAACCCGAACACCAAACAAGTCTAGACAAAATTTGACCACTTTTGAATAAAATTAAAAAAAAGATCAATATAAAATGTCTTTTTAAATATTTCTTAGTTATGATTAATGAAAAAAGCTGGAAAACCCTCAAACTGTTTTTGCAAAAGGCTACATTTTGCCCGGTTTCACCACTTTTGAATTATTTTTTTTTTTAATCAATATGCCCACATTTTTTTCAAAAATCAAATCAAAAATCGATATGAAATGTCTTTTTAAATATTTCTAAGTTACGGCTAAGGAAAAAAGCTAGAAAATCCTCAAAGGTTACATTTTGCCCGGTTTCACCACTTTTGAATATTTTTTTTTTTTAAATCAATATACCTACAATTTTTTCCAAAAATCAAATCAAAAATCAATATAAAATGTCTTTAAATATTTCTAAGTTATGGTTGAGGAAAAAAACTTAAAAACCCTTAAACTGTTTTTGCATAAGGCTAGATTTTGCCCGGTTTTACCACTTTTGAATAACGTTTTTTTTTTTAATTAACATACCCACATTTTTTTCAAAAATCAAATAAAAAATCGATATGAAATGTCTTTTTAAATATTTCTAAGTTATGGCTAAGGAAAAATGCTAGAAAATCCTCAAACTATTTTTGCAAAAGGCTACATTTTGCCCGGTTTCACCACTTTTGAGTAATTTTTTTTTTAAATCAATATACGTACAATTTTTTTCAAAAATCAAATCAAAAATCGATATGAAATGTCTTTTTAAATATTTTTTAAGTTATATTTATTTTTTAAGTTTTTGCAAAAGGCTAGATTTTGGCCGATTTTACCACTTTGAATACATTATTTTTTAATCAATATACCTACATTTTTTGTTTTTAAATCAAATCAAACAATTTAAAATGTCTTCTAAATATTGCTAAGTTATGGATAAAGAAAAAAGCTAGAAAACCCTTTAACTGTTTTTGCAAAAGCCTAGATTTGCCCTAACCAGCTTTTGTAATTTACCAACACTAAAAAGATGAAAAGAAGCCATGTATAATAAATTTCTATAAATAAAACTCATATTTCTACAAAATGAATTTCATTCTTTCACTCAATAAGCTCCTCCTATTATTAGAGAAATTATTTTCACTCCCTCGCTCATTGAGTACTTGGGTCCATTATTTATATTAATAGTCTAACTTTGTTGTTGGTATATTGTTAATTTTTAAAATTCTGATTCTCATAAAGCCTAATTGCAGAATTTGATAACTGCTTTGTGCATAAGGTAATGGCGCGGCGGTGAGCGTATGGAATACGGTGTGTACAGGTGCAAAACCCGGTTTCGGAATATTCCTTTTTTTTCTTAAGTTATGTTTTTTTATATTAAAAATCCTTTAATCTTAACTATTACAATTTACTTAATGTTCAACCTAGTATTTTTTTGTTCTTCACCTGCTCAAAACGATCGCATAAATTAGTGGCTATTTGTTAAGCACAATCTCATCATCCGATTATTCAAGTGCAACATAAAATCTCGAAATCCGAATATTTGCATGGTATTTGCCATAAATAATTTTGGAAAGGGCTGCTGTAATTTAATACTTTTATTATATAATATCAGCCACTATTTTTTAAATTCTTTGATGGCCTTATTTTGCCTATAGATGAGTTTTTAATATATACATTTAAGTTGGTCGAGGTCCGGCCACAGGCCTAAAGGCAGCTATTGACAAAAAGTTGATCAGATGTTTGAATAAGTTCAACTATTTTAAATTGGTCGAATTTCGACCACGGGATGTACTAGTATATATTAATACGCTGTCTCTACCATTATTACTATACAGTAAATATGTATATGGATATAACGACAATAGAAATTCAGATCACGACCATAGATATTGACATGAAGTTCAAATATATTCGCATTCTATCCATAAATATAAAAAATAGTACATCATACCGAAATGGTTGACTTGTCACTTGACTTTTTACTAGGAGTAAATAATATTTGATAACTCGCTCATTCTGAACAGAAACCGGAACTTTATTTTAGTCGATTTCATACCTTGCTTAAAACACTACCCTTAAGTAGTATCAGGCATTTACATTTCGTCTAATGACAAAAATTTCAGCCAGACACATCAAATCTGGGGACTTTTCTCCATTCTTACTGCGATTTCTCTTGTTTCAACTTTGCCTGTTTTTAATTAGCGAATTTTTTGAAGTTAACTTCTTAGGCGGCGATATGAAGTTTTTGATTGAGAGTAAAATTTGAGAAAATGGATGACAATGCAACGGAAATAGAAATAAATGGAGTAATTTTAGCTGATTTTTTAAGTTGTATGCCTAGGCGGTCATAAAAACAAGCAAGCAATATCAATAACTAAACGAGTATGAATGTTTGTTCGTAAGCCAGCTGACACGATGACAATCGCTGTTGCATTCACTCTCATGGGCCAAAGAACTTCGCTTCTTTGTTTAGAGTTTGGTGATGAAAAATAATTTCAGTCGCTCTCAAACAAGCGCAAAAACCACAAATGCTTATGCGACTTTTTACATACATACATAACGCAAGGAGTATGAATGTTTGTGCGTACAGACAAATTATTTCACAACGTCCGTCATCGCTGAGTATGGCTGAGATGGTGCAAGTTCTGCCCAAATTTTTATGATCGCCTGGTTATGTGTGACGGATTTCGATGGTCATAGCTCATTTTTCTCGATTGAAGTTTTGCAATTCAGAAACAAAGCGAAGCTTGGAGTAGGTGGTCCATTCCTAGGATATCGCAAGTTAATTGGAGCAAAATTTTTACATGAAAAAGGATTACATATGGAGTACTCTGATGCTCCAATTGGAGTACTCTTTGGATAGGAAATAGAGTACTCTCGATTTTTGCAGGGTGGTATGTGCTGGGCAAGCGCGGGAATTCACCGCACGATTTTTTAATTTTGAAGAAGCCAGATTTTGGGCTATCAGGCATACATAAAAATTAGACAGCGAACGACATTTTGCTCATTTGAAAGAAAAAACATTTCCCCAAGAAATGGCAATCCTGTCCTGAAAGACGGTTTTGCATATATATGTTTGCATATTGTATAAGATCCATCTCGCAATAAATAAACAAGTATGAATGTTTGTTCGTAAGCTAGCAGACACGATGACAATCGCTGTTGCATTCATTCTCATGGGCCAAAAAACTTTGCGCCTTTGTTTGAATTCGCCTTGATTTTGAGGGATGATAAATAATTTCAGTCGCTTTCAAACATGCGCAGAAACCACATCGTGTGGGTTTACACACTCAATGTACGAAAACAAAAGCTTATGCGACTTTTTACATACATACATAACTCAAGGAGTATTAATGTTTATGCGTACAGACAAATTATTTGACTTTTACGTCATCGTTGAGTATGGCTGAGAACTTGCGCTAATTTTTATGATCGCCTTGTTATGCGTGACGGATTAGACCGAGAGCCAAGACCTGCCAGACATCACTTATGTATTTTCTAAAGGATGAAACCATTACTCCTGGATAGTCTTCCCCGAATCTAGAACGACTGTGAAAATTTCCAAGCTGTAACCATGTTCTGGGCCTAGGAATCAGGTGTCAAAGTCGCCGAATTTGGAAATCGATTTCACTTATTTTCTAAAAGATGATTTTCACATTGTTTATAGTTCACTATAAGGGGGTGTAGGGGCACTCACACAACTGAACTGAGCGGCCATCGATGACCGCCCGCTAAGCTGTGCCGTGAGCATACATATGTACATATATGTATGTATATAAAAAAGGTAAGTAAAAAAGATAAGTAAATAGAAAAGAAGCTGTAGTTTTCCAATTTAAGATTTTACATGGGTCGAATTCACAGGTAAGTTTAATTTAGGGTAAGTATGGATTCACATGGTAAGTATAATAGAAGGTAAGTATTTAAAGGTAAAGGTAAGTATATATATGTAGGTATTTATCGAATTCAAATTTAAGTATGTATATATATGTAAGTTTTTATATAATTCAAGTTTCAATTATAAATCTAGCAAGGTAAGTAACTATCTCAATCAAATTGGATCAAGTCGTCATCCATGTCTTCAACATGGCGGCCGGCCTGCGTAGCGTAACCTTTGCCTGGTTGACCAATTTCCTTATACCCCGATGATTACCACCGCGGCTCTGCAAACGAGCTGCTGGTCGTTCAATTACTCGTTGCCTAGTTCTACCCCTATGTTCCTCGCGCCTATAACGTGCGGGTGGCGGAGGCGTCGCAAGTCGGTTGCGTGTCGATGTTGAGGCGGACGGACGATGCAACAACGTATGATGCGCTCGGCCGCAGTGGCGGCAGCTGCCGGCGGAATTGCACTCGCCTGTGGTGTGTGATGTAGCCAAGCGATTTATGCAATAGCGATGAGCGCGTGCTGACTCATATCGCTTTGATGGAATCATGATTAGGAATGCGTGGCACTGGCGTAAAGCATGCTGACGGCAGCATAGGCGGCATCTTCCCATTTCCATGTTGATATCTGTGGAGAAAAAACGTAAGAAAGAAAAAATCGAAAAAGAAATCAGCATTAGGGTAAATTGAGGTTGAAATGAGGATTAGAAAATTATGGCTGGGAAAAATGCAAGAGAGTTAAGAGGGGGTCAATAAACAGATTTTAGTGATGTTCCGCGTTATTACTCAATTTTGAGTGTGGATGTCGAGGACGCGAACATTTCCATCAGGTCCGGCATGCAGCTCTGAAATACGTCCGAGACGCCATCCATTGGGTGGCAGCAGGTCATCTTTAACTACGACTAGATCGCCTTCTTTCAGGTTTGTTTGAGGGGTTTTCCATTTTTGTCGTTTGTGAAGTTGTTGAAGATATTCATTCTTCCAACGGTTGCTGAATTGATGGTGTAAAACTTTAAGTAACTGCCATTTTCGAGTCGGTTTTAGATTTTCTGCATTTGGTTCCGGCAGGGACATTAGGGGGGCACCACGTAGAAAATGTCCTGGTGTTAATGCGAGTAGGTCCGTAGGGTCCTCAGACATGGGAGAAATAGGCCTGGAGTTGAGGACTCCTTCAATACGAACAATGAGGGTCGTGAACTCTTCAAAGGAGAACTTTTGATTGCCGGCTACTTTTGTTAAATGGGTTTTAAAACTTTTAACTGTTGCTTCCCAGAGACCACCCATGTGAGGAGCATAGGGTGGTATGAATTGCCAAGAAAGGCCTTGAGGAGCATATTTTTCGGCGATGTCTTTACCTGCTTCTTGGAGGAAAAGTGGGATTTCTTTTTGCATCGCTCTATGTGCGCCGACAAAGTTCTTGCAGTTGTCGGACATGATTTTGTGTGGCATTCCGCGGCGGCCAACAAACCGCGCAAAGGCTGCCCTAAACGCTTCGGTGGTCAAGCTCGAACAGACTTCAAGATGTTTTGACGAGGAATGGGCCAGCAAAATCGACTCCTGTTGTGTGGAACGGGACAGTATACGTTGACCTTTCAGCTGGCAGAGCGGCCATAATCTGGGAATTCATCTTCTGCTTGTGGATCGTGCACGTCTTGCAGTGGAAAATGCATGACTTTATCCTTTGTTTCAAACGCGGAATATAATACTCTTGCTGGACCATCCGAAGCATAAGCTGCTTTTCAGCATGGAACATACGATTATGGGTAAAATCGAGGAAGAGGGTACAAAACTTTGAGGCTTCGGGAATGATGATCGGATGGCGTTCATTATAGCTGAGTGCAGCATAACTCAGGCGCCCATTCACGCGCAATATTTCCCTTTTGTCCAACATCGGGTTCAGTGACAGGAGCGGACTCTTCTTGCTTATCGGCTTAGAGGCCTTTAATAATGATATTGTGTCCGCATAGTACATTTGTTGGGTTACGATGATAAGGCGTTCCTTTGCATAGTTAATCTCTTCTGTGGAGAGAGAAGGGGTTGAAGTGATTTGTCGTTTCTTCGCTTTGTGGATGAAACGATACACATATGCAATTACACGAAGAGCTCTGGCGAAGGAGGAGAAACGTTCCAATGGATCCAGGATATCCACCGTATGGAATGCTTCGATTTGTCTTTCTTCTGGCGGACTGGTGTTTTGAGGTGTTGTGTTGGGCCATGATGTGGGGGATTTGGATAGCCAATCGGGGCCCTTCCACCACAGCGAAGATTCCGCTAAGTCTTGGGGTTTACATCCACGGGTACCAAGATCTGCAGGGTTGTCCTTACTTGACACATGACGCCACGTAGCGTTGCTAACATTCTTCAGAACTTCGGCAGTCCGATTTGCTACATAAGTCTTCCATGTGTGGGGTGGTTTTTCTAACCATGCGAGCACAATTGAGGAGTCTGACCAGAGGAACAGCTCGTGTGGGGGCAAATTTAAATGAGAGCAAATTTGCTTTACCAGTTTGTAGAGTAGTACTGCTCCACACAGCTCTAGTCGAGGAAGGCTGACTGTCTTTAAAGGGGCCACTTTGCTTTTTGCAACTAACAGATGGGTTGTGTAGGTGTTTTCCTTGGACTGTACTCTAAAATACACGCAGGCGCAGAAGGATTTTTCTGAGGCATCGGAAAATCCGTGCATTTGGAAAGATTTATCCGGAGAAAAGTCGACCCATCGTGGGATTTTTATATTGCTTATAGCGGCAACAAATATACTGTACGGTAAAGAAAAACTAGGGAATTTAAAGTTTTGAAATTACGAATATAAGTTTATTTTAAAACGGTTTTACATCGAAATTTTAACTTTATCTTTTATATATCTATTATTTATCTATTATATATGTATGTATATCTTTTATATATATAAAAATGAATGTATGTATCTACCCCTCTACCTACCAAACCGTCCATAGGATTGAAATAAAACTTTGTCAACTTATTTCTTCCCCTAGCAGAAAGTTAACTGGCATAGTAAAAATATTTTTAAAAGGGCGTGGCACTTCCAAATACAAACTGAAATTTTTAAAATGTTTATCTCACACTGCTTGGTCTAGAGCGTTGAAATTTTGTATGAAAGTGAAGTTTCAAGTTGCGGTAGAATTATGTGGTGGGCGTTTATATAAATGGAGGCGTGGCACCTCTCATACAAAAAACTTAATGGTCTGTACATCTTCGCATCTATTTGCCGTAAAATATTGGAGTTTTCTATGAAATCATACTGAGTTGTGGTAGAATTATGTAAAAGTGGGCGTCATTGGAAACGGAGGACTAGCACGTCCCATACAAATAAAAATTTGGGCTTATAAAATGCACATCTCTATAAGTGTTTGCTCAAAAAAGCATTGTAATTTGGTATGAAAAAATTAGTTTGACTTGCGGTTATGTGAAAGTGGGCGTTATTGTAAAGGGGCGCGGCATATCTCATAGGAACCGAAAATTATAAAGTGTATGTCTCTGCAGGTGTTTGCCCTAAAGCATTGGTATTTTGTATGAGAAAATTAGTTCCGGTAGAATTGTGTAAAAGTGGGAGGTATTGTAAAAGGGGCGTGACACCTTCCATACAAACTGAAACTCTTAAACTGTGTATCTCTGTAAGTCTTTTCTCTAAAGCATTGAAATTATATTCATTGTTGTCAAATGCTCCTAATATTTCTCCCCTTCAGAATCCTCAAAAACCTGACAAGTCAGACTCCCCGAAATTCTCCAAAATCTTTTCTTTGACTTAGTAGCTTATTTTCCTTGACTTATTTTCAAATTATAATGCGCTAACAATAATAAATCCAAACTATTCAGGTCTCAATCGCAAATAAATTTCTTCTGCAATCTAGAGCAAATTTACACCTTACAGCAAAATTGTTGCCATTTGGCAACACGTAAAGTTATAAAAATCAGTACCGCTTTGTAAACTGTTCGTAAAAAAATATTTTTATGCCAAATCGTAGATTAAAGATTCTTTTACTTATTTTATACAACTTTTAGTGAAATTATTGTCATAATTTACTAAAAAATGTATATAAGTAAAAGACAAATTTCATAGTAAAATTATGTATTGCAAAGGCCTTTTATGAAAAATTGTATATTATCGATATTTAATGGACGATGATAACTTTTTTGATTTTTGTCTACTCTTTAAACATCAATCATCAACAAAACGTAAGAAAGAAGGTGATATTTTATACACAGGAGTAGCTAGGCCCCTCTAAAGTTGGATGTTGCCATATGGCAACAATATCGCGAAAGGGCTAAAGACGTTCCATTTATGGAAGGAGAGGGGTTTGACGTGCACATCCCAGTCTGTTCCTTCCAACCACAGTTGTTGGAGGAGAGCTTTGGCTAAAATCATTATTGGCGATAGCCATCCTGCCGGGTCAAACAATTTCGCGATTGCCGACAATATTTGTCGCTTTGTGGTTGAATTAGCGGCTGGTAGAGGATCATAGGAATAAGAAAAGGAGTCATTAAGAGCATTCCACTTTATACCTAGTGTTTTTGTCGAGCTGGCGTCATGGAATTTAAGAAAATCTGCATCAAGGCGGTCAGATTTTGGGATAGACTTCAATATGTCTGGGTGATTTGCCGTCATTTTCTTCAGAGGGAGGCCGGCTGATTTTAATGCTTCGATAGTTTCATTCATAGAGTTAATTGTGGACTGTAAGTTGTATCCGCCAGAGAGGATGTCATCTACATAAGTCTCATGCAGAAGTACATTGTTGGCGGTTGGGAACTCATCTTTGGTGTCTTCAGCTAGCTGATGGAGGGTGCGAATAGCTAGATATGGTGCACAGTTGACACCAAAGGTAACTGTTTTCAGTTTGAAATCTTCAATAGGTGAGGTTGAAGATTTACGAAAAACGACTCGTTGAAAGTCTTGATCATCAGGATGAACGCGTATTTGGCGGTACATCTTTTCGTTGTCACCGTTAAAAACGAACTTGTAGAGGCGCCATTGAAGAATTATAAGCATCAAGTCGTTTTGCAGAGTGGGGCCAGTGTGTAACACGTCATTTAGTGAACTTCCTGAATGTGAGAGTTTGGAAGCATTGAAGACCACTCGAACTTTGGTGGTTTTGCTATCCGGCTTTATAACCGCATGATGGGGTAAATAGAAGGAATAATATTTACCTTCCTTAATAATTTCCATGGGGGAAGTGGTCTCCATGTGAATCATGGTCAAATATTCCTCCAGAACTTCGTAATATTTTTCTTTGAGTTCTGGTTTCTTTTCTAGGGTTCTTTCGATGCTTATATATTGCTGCTGAGCAGCGGGCCGTGAGTGGCCGAGGGCTAACTTTTCTGGAAAGTTTTGCTTAAAAGGGAGCTTTACCATGTAGCGACCATCTTTCTGTCTAATGGTGGTCTTTTTATAGAGCTCTTCGCAAAACGTGTCTTCATCTGTCAGGGATGTGGTGGAATGAACTTCTTCTTGCTCCCAGAAGTTTTTAAGGAGTTCATTGAGGGAGTCATCCGGCTTTTCAATAATGTTGGTTGAAAATGACGAAATTTGCTCAGTTATAGGACCACTCAGTATCCATCCGAATATCGTGTTTTGAGCTATAAGGCTACCAGCGAAGTTGGTTTCGAGACCTTGGAGGAGGATTCGTGGAAGTATATCACTCCCAATCACCATATCGATTTTACCTGGAGCAAAGAAGTTGGGGTCCGCTAATGTTAGAGTGGAGAATTTTGTAAGATCCTCGATTGCTACCTTAGAGGAGGGCAGGAAGTGGGTTAATTGCGGAAGAACTATCGCTTGGGTCTGGATTTGGGTCTTTGAATCCAAGGAACAAATGGTTAGAGAACAGGTCTTGTTCGAATTTTGGACAACTCATCCGCCCATACCTAATATTTGGTAGCTTATTTTCTTTGTGGGTAAACCGAGTAATTTTTGAATTTTGGAGGAGACGAAAGATTTCTGGGAACCTTGGTCTACCAACGCCCGGGTTTTGAAGATTTCTCCTCTATGGAGAACTGGAACTAACGCTGTGGGCAATAATGTTCTTTCTTTATTAGCAGAGAAGTGCGAAAGAACTGTGGTTTCATTGGATGAGGAGGTTTCAGTTCGAGGTTCTTGCAACTGCATTGCCTGTTTGGAGGTGGAAGGTTTTTCTTGGTCATGGTTTATTTGAGGAGTGACCTTGTTTGGATTCCTTCTCTGAGGATGGCGGGAAGTGTTGGATGGACGGCTTTGGTAATGAAGCAAGGAGTGGTGTCGCTTTTGGCAATATACACATTTGAAATTGCTAGCGCGTTCAGACTCTAGATG
This sequence comes from Campiglossa producta, assembly GCA_964058755.1. Classification (NCBI taxonomy): domain Eukaryota; kingdom Metazoa; phylum Arthropoda; class Insecta; order Diptera; family Tephritidae; genus Campiglossa; species Campiglossa producta. The sequence continues at coordinate 2,239,947 of CAXKVI010000007.1, forward strand.
GGAAAAGGCCAGACAGTTTTTACAATATTTATTGTCAGTTACAAATTTATTCCTTTCTGCCACCGATAATTGCTTGAATTTGATGCAATTCATCATCGAATGGTTGGAATTGCATAACTTGCAGGATACCTGTCGCGCCTGCTCACTATGGTAAGAGTGGGACTTGTTTCTAAAGCTATTATTTTGGGGTGTTGACGCTCGGTTGTTGAAGCTCGAGTTTGAGGTCCGAGGTTTGCTCGGTCTATAAGTACCGAGCCGTTCTACAACTTCATATCTGGCCGTGAGGAATTTGTCCATTTCCGACCATAGGGGTAATTCTTTCCTAGACTCAAGAGATTGTTCCCATAGTGCTAGGGTTTCATCGGGAAGCTTAGATGAACATAAGTATATGAGGATAGGATCCCAATTGCTAGTGGGTACGTTGTTGGAGTTAAGGGTTGACAGACAGTTATTTATTGTGGTTTGAACTTCTTGAATTCTTTCCCCACTTTCATAGAATACAGGCTGAATGTTAAAAAGGGTTTTGAGCTGACTATCCACGAGAATTCTACGGTTCTCATATCTGGACTTAAGGGCCCCGCAGGCTAAGTCGAAACTTAGGTCATTCAGAGGGTATTTTTGAATAATGAGGTGTGCTTTCCCCCAGGTTTTTTGCCTCAAGTGATATAATTTTTGCACTTGAGAAAGTTTGGGGTGATTTATGTACACTGCCGTGAACATATCTCTGAAGGATGGCCAAGTATCGTATCCTCCGTGGAATCAGTGGCGTGCCTACGAGTATCAACCGAGGCAAGCCCCAGTCTTTATAACCCCAACGAAAGCACTTACTGTTGCCAGAGAACATTTCAGACAAAGAAGAGTTCAGGATATTTATCGACTTTTGCAGACGGGGAAAATTTTAAACTTTTAGGTTCCGCTAATAGGCACGTTATTGTTTGCAGATTTTGTAAGCTTTTCCAATCCAAGGGAAACGTTTTATTCGCACTATTTCCCATTTAGGTACATTGCAAGCTAAGAAATCTTGAATACCTATATATTTTAAGTTTTATAGTGCCTAGCAAATAAAAAAAAATTACAGCACCTACCACTATTGAATTCTTTTTTTCTACTTTAAAATATGCGCCAATAATTTTTGAGTAGCGCGCTTTGCACTTTAAAATTGTAGATACATACATAAACAAATTTCATTTTCGTTTTATCGTAAGCGTTTATAGCGTACGGTAACACCAGCCAGAAGCCAGCTTCAAAGTTTCATATAAAATTACTTCCAAATTCAAAAAAACAATTGCTTCAGCACGCAGATTCGTACTGGTTTTGAAAGCCCCGTAAAAGCCAATAAGTAAAAGCGAGACGGCCGTCATTGCCTAGGAGGTTAAAGGCTGTTTTAAGTAAGTAAGTAAGAGATGGCCATCACGCACTGAAATAATTTTATGTAAATGAGCTATCAGCCGGCAGGTGGCACGAAAGGCTGTAGGTATGTTTCCATGCTATTAACAGCTATTAGGTAGTAGGTGGCAGGCAGGGAAATAAAAACCGGATATCCTTTTAAGAAGCCAAATGAACATACATATTGTAGCTCATAGGGGATTAGCTAGGCAAGCCCGGCTTTTCGGCTTATATGGAAAGCACGCCACTGCGTGGAATACTTCCGTGTCACATGCGGGGACTTTGAGGTAGGGTTCGGTGCTGCTACTGCCGTTTGTTGACTTTGTATCATCGGACTTGGTTCCAGTATCGCGAGCTGTTCGTTCATTCGGGCCCTTGTGAGCATGTTGTCCTCCATTGCCTTGTCATATCTTTCGGTCAGGGTTGTGAGGGACCGTCCATCCGTTAGATTCAGGTGAGCTGCTTCGTATGACCGTTCTACTGCTGCTATATGCCTGTTGAGTTCCTCCAAATATGTCTGCAGACTGGGTCTTGTGTGGGTTGTCTCATCGATGTTCCACCATTTTTCGCAGAATTTTTCGAGTTTTGTTAACTCGAACAGGGATTTCTTCAAAATCTGCACCAATTCTTCCTCTTCCGCTTGAGATTTCGACCGTGTTCTAGGTCCTTGTTGGGGTGGTTGGAGATTTGTATTTTTATCAACTTTATCTTCAGCCATTTGTTTTGGGGTCTTTTACAGGAGAGAGAGAAAAAAATATATGTGTCTTAGGAGTACACAGGAATATTTTGTAAATGTGTATAGAGGAGTACACAGAAATATTTTTGAAGAAGTGTATAAGAGGTACACAAAATATTTAAGGGGAACGTGTATAAGGAGTACACAAGATTTAATAATAATATTAATAAATATTTATATTTGAATGAACTATTCGGGTTTTTATTTATTTGAATTTAAATAAATAATTTGCTTCGGTTTTTGTGTGTTTTTTCCCACTGTATTTTTTAGACCGTTTTTATAAGCTGCGGCCCACTGTAGCTTTTGCCAGCAGCTGTACTTCTTGTTATGTACCTGTCTCAGCGCATCTGAGTACAAGTAAACCGATATATGCAAAATGCAACTGTTGCTAATGGCTAGTTACTCAATTAAAGAAAATGGGTGAGAGAATGAGTGGGAAGAGAAGAAGCAATATTTGGCACTGGGTGCAGTGCGATGGAGCTTTTGTTGTCGTGTTATAGCGGGGTTCTTATGTGGCTGCGAGGTTTGTGAACTAATAGGATGTCGTATGTGGTAAATGGGTAAGGTGGAAAGTAGCGGTATATGTATATATATATAAATATGAAGTTTTTGGGGATGTATGTATATAAATATGAAGTTTGATTTATATGGCTTAACGGATTAGAGGGATTGTGTATATAAATCTGAGTTTTTTATGACAGCATAGATCGAGAACACTAGAGGTTTCTCATCTACTGCTTTAAATATCCGCTAAGTTATATAAATATGTATGTATATGAAGGAAGACAAATTTTTTAAATGGAACTTACTTTGTCCTGGTAACTGACTACATTTTTGTTTGTTCTATGGGGCGTTTGTTGCTTTTCTCGACAACGGAGGTTTCTGGTAACGGTTGTTGGTTTTTTATATTGCGCTTGTTCCCTGGTGATGTTTTTGGGCTGGCTGTACATCCTCGATGGACTTTTTGCAGGTCCAATTTATATAAATTTGATGATATATTTTTTTTTGCCAAGTTCTTGGGCGCCTTAAGCAGGTTTTTCGAGTACCTTTTTTTTTCTTTTCAGGTCACCAAATTTTAATCTTTCTTTTATTTTTATATTTTCAGATCACCAATTTTCTTCTTTTTCTTTTCAGGTCACCAATATTGTATTTTTTTTTCCTTTCCCGGGTAAGCTTTATTTAACCTTTTCCACTTTTACCTTTATTTTTCAAATTTTTGTTCAAAACACAACCTTTTAATCAATTTTTTCCTTTTCAGGTTTTTCTTTACGAATTTTATATATATGTATATTTTCTGTTTTTCTCACTTTTTATTTGCAGGTATTTTTTCACCTTTCTATTTGCAGCAGTTTTTTTTTTTGTTTTTTTCCGGAGCACCCTAATGCCTTTTTTAAATATACCACTTTTTCAAATTTATAATTTTTAATTTTTTTTTATATTTTTTTATTTTCAGGTTTTTTTGGAGCACCCACTTTTAATAATTTCACTTTTTTTGTTTTTTAATTTTTATGACTTTTTCTATTTTCAGGTTTTTTTTTTTTGTTCTTCACCTTTCCTTTCGGGCTTTTCGAATCTTTTTTTTCTAACTTTTTTCTTCTTTCACAGTTTTCACTATATTTTCACAGTATTTTATTTATTTAGTACAATTGCCAGTTTTAATATAATTTTTTTTTTTCAACTTTAAAATTTTTTTGTTTGTTTTTTAGGAACACCCTAGCGAAGTTGGTTGCGCACTGTATTTGCTTAATTTTTTTTTTTGCTTGGCAATTTTTTCTAAGTTTTATTTACTTTTAGGTGGGAAGGTAGGTAATAGTAAACCGCGCGCTCAACGACAACTGAACTGAGCGGCCATCGATGACCGCCCGCTAAGCTGTGCCGTGAGCATACATATGTACATATATGTATATAAAAAAGGTAAGTAAATAGAAAAGAAGCTGTAGTTTTCCAATTTAAGATTTTACATTAGGATGGGTCGAATTCACAGGTAAGTTTAATTTAGGGTAAGTATGGATTCACATGGTAAGTATAATAGAAGGTAAGTATTTAAAGGTAAAGGTAAGTATATATATGTAGGTATTTATCGAATTCAAATTTAAGTATGTATATATATGTAAGTATTTATATAATTCAAGTTTCAATTATAAATCTAGCAAGGTAAATAACTATCTCTATCAAATTGGATCAAGTCGTCATCCATGTCTTCAACACACATATTTGTCGTAGAATACCACCCTGAGTTTGTATTTAGTGTCTTTAGACCCGTAAGAATGTCCCGTCTCCAACCAGACACCCCTAAAAAAACTAATGGCGGCGATATACCTACAGGTTATCATCATAACCTCTAACGAGATTTTTAGCCGAGCTTCTCTTTCCAACTTGTGGTGTGTTGCTTTTTGAGTTTTTCCTACAAGTTGGCGGGACCTACAGTTTTTTGCCGACTCCGAACGGCACTTGCAAAGCAAATGAATTTTTTGCTGAGAAGCTTCTCATGGCAGAAATACACCCGGAGAGTTTGCCAAACTACTGCCGAGGGGCGACCCCGTTTTAGAAAAATTCTTTTTCTAAATAATTTTTGATGTTACTTTTGCCGGGCATCGAACCGCCACGACTTGGTGTAGAAGGCCGAACACTTAACCGCTACACCACGGCGGCCGCCAGACACCCCTAGCTCGCGGATTTTCCTATAGAATTTAGTTCCGTCTTAACAATTTATCGGATTTGGCTAACTTTGGCTCTTTCTACGTACCCCATTTTTTGTAGAACACTTCCCTTAAGTATTATCAGGCATTTTAAGACTTCGTCCCATGACAAAAACTTCTGCCAGACACCTCCAAACTGGGGAATTTTCATAATTCTCACTGCGCTCTTACATGTTTAAGCGGGTTCTCCAACTTTGGCTGTTCTACAAGGCGGATCTTTACACATATGTCGTAAAAAACTGCCCCTAAGTAGAATCAGGCATCTTCAGACTTCATCCCATGACAAAAACTTCAGCCAGACACCTCAAAGCTCGGGGAATTTTTTTTACTCTTACTTCGCTTTCATTTGTTTAAGCGAGTTTGTCCAATTTTCGCTGTGTTTAAAAGGCGTATCTTTACCCCTTACTCCCCCTAACAAGTATCAGGTGCTTTTAGACTTCGTCCCATGACAAAAACTTCAGCCAGACACCTCAAAGTTCGGGAATTTCCTTTTACTTTTACATCGCTTTCATTTGTTTAAGCGAATTTGTTTTTAGGCTTCGTCCCATGGTAAAAACTTCTGCCAGGAACCGCAGAATTCGCCAATTTTCTTTAGTACTAACTGCAATCTCATTTGTTTTAGTAGGTTTGTCCAACGTTCGCTCTTTTTAAATGGCGGATCTTGACACATGTGTCATACAACACTATTCCTAATTAGCATCAGGCATTTTTAGACTTCGCCCAATGACAAAAACTTCAGCCAGACACCTCAAAGATCGGGGTCTTTTCTGTCATACTTGGTTTCTTTCGTCCGATTTCGAATATAAATATGTACACACTCAAAAAAGAGTTTCCTTATTTCAAGGAAAAAATTCCCTTATGACACATGTGTGAAGATCCGCCATTTAAAATCGACCAAAGTTGGGTAAACTCGCTTAAAAAAATAAAAGCGAAGTAAGAGTAAAAAAAATACCCGAGCTTTGAGATGTCTGGCTGAAGTTTTTTGTCATGGGATGAAGGCTGAAGGTTACTGATACTATTTGAGGGTAGTGTTATACGATACATGTGTAAAGATCGGCCATTTAAAAACAGCCAAAGTTGGACAAACCCACTAGAACAAATGAAATCGCAGTTAGAATTAATGAAAATTCCCCGAGCTTTACGGTGTCTGGCTGAAGTTTTTGTCATGACGCCAATTGGAAACCCCAAGGGAGTTCAAGTCATCCTCAACCTGTTGTTTCCATCTCAGTCGAGACCTCCTTCCTCTGCTGCCGAATTCCGTGCTGCACAGAAGAAGCACTTGTTGGAAAGAGTGATTCTCCGTTGGATTTCTAAACTGATATTTTCGGTGTTAATACTGGTTCCCAAATAGACGAAGTCCCTCACAGTTTCAAATTTGTAACTATCAACAGTGACATGGCTGCCAAGGCGTAGGTGCGCCGATTCTTTCTTTGATGACAGCAAATACTTCGTCTTGTCCTCGTTGACCGCAAGACCCACTTTTTTCGCTTCCTTATCCAGTCCAGAGAACGAAGCGCTTACACCCGGACATGGTTACAGCTTGGAAATTTTCACAGTCGTTCTAGATTCGGAGATGACTATCCGGGGGTAATAGTTTCATCCTTTAGATTTCGATGGTCATAGCTCATTTTTCTCGATTGAAGTAGGGGTGGGACTATTCGAATACGAATTATACGTTTAAACAACTCTTTTATTCGACGCGAATAAAAAATTCGAATAATATTTATTCGAATTATTTATTCGTTTATTCGAATAGTTGTATTGAACTACTGGATGAAAAGCAAATGGTTTGCACGTACAAATGTGTGCATATGCAGCGTGGCATAAAAGCGCATGAAAACGAATTATGCGCGTACGTTGTTGTCTTTTTGCCTGCCCGCAAGCTACTGAACGATGTGACGCTAGCAGATGGTCAGTTGACTTTTGCGCTCTTACTACGACAAATCTAGGGAGTATAGCAATCTGTGTGAGTTGAGCGTTGCACCTCAGTGCCATGAAATGACGATATCTGTCTTATGCTATGGATACACACACGGAGATTATCTCCAATAAATCTTCTTTAATCAGATCCAAATTTTACCCTGATACACACAAAAAAGAATATTAACAGCATTGAGAATTACTACTTTGGTTGTTATTGCACTATATTCTTACCTACCTCAGCGACATCTAGTTGTCGAAAGTCGGATCTTAGAAACCAGCGCGATGCCTATCTGTCAGCTACCCTTAATTTCCTAGTGTTTCTTGGTGTTGTTGTCTATTTATGTACAGAGTGTTGCCAGTGCAAATTTTTCAAAACTGCTCAAATCTTCTTAATTTTTGGGGAGTTTATAATGAAGATTATGCTCAAGTTAACTCCCAAAAGCGCAGTGAATTCGGAATTTGCGCTAATGTATCAGCCGTATTAAAGAGATCCCATAGTGACCTAAAGCGACCCCAAGTGATCCCAAAGTGGCTCCAAAATTGTCCCAAATTGGGACCAAAATGGTCTCAAATTGAACCCAAAATGGTCTTAAAGTGATCCCATAGTGACCTAAAGCGACCCCAAGGGATCCCAAAGTGGCCCCAAAATGGTCTCAAATTGACGCCAAAATAGACTTAAAGTATTCCCATAGTGACCTAAATTGACCCTAAGGGATCCAAAAGTGGCCCCGAAATGGTCCTAAAGTGATCCCTTAGTGACCTAAAGCGACCCCAACGGATCCCAAAGTGGCCCCAGAATTGACCTCAAAATGGTCTCAAATTGACTCCAAAATGGTCTTAAAGTGATCCCATGGTGACCTTAAGCGACCCCATATGAACTCCCGTCATATGAACAGAACTATAATACCCTGTGTACAGCTGGACTGTGTACAGCGTGACTGGATTCTAAAAATTACATAGAAACGTGTGTGGGTCCAGCCAGACCTATGTGTTACGAATGTGATGAAGCTACCTAAAATTTCAAACCTCTAACTTAACCCAAAGTAGTATTTTTTGTGGATTAAAAATGGAACAGGTCTGGCTGGACTCATGTGTAAGACGAAGGGTTAAGAAGTTAACTTCTTTCACATGTACTGGCTACACGAGGTTTTTTTTATTAAAACCAATGGCCCGTAGTCATAGTCAAATTAGAATATAGTTTAATCTACTTTAACATGAATCTAACATAAACAGTGTTCTATGTCTGTCATAGTCAAAATAAAATACATTTTATGTCTAACATGGCGTTTTAAAATTAAAATGAAGAAAATGCCATTTTATCATTTTAATAAAGCGGTGTGTGTCAATAGTTGTGTGGCTGACAGTATATGAGTTTGCCCTCTGTCGGTTATTAGCCCAAATGTGCAATGGTTTGTGACACAGATATGCTATGTTAGCTGGCACAGTGTGATCCTGCCAAAGTTAAAAAAAATTCTTCATACCACCAACCAACTTAATTTATTTTCATGAGGGGTTCCAGTTTAATTTCATTTTTTTATGATTATGTTTAATTTCTTTACTGCTAATATGTTTGTTTAGCTTGGCTATGATTGACCAAAATTTTAAATTTCTTTTTAAGTTTAGTGAAGATATTAACTAATACGCGTGTTAAGCAACGATTATGATTACAGGCCAATACATTTAACTTAAAACACTTAATTTTATATTATAAAAATAAATAATCTGAAATAATATAGAATAGGGCAGAAAACAAACATTTGTTTAAAAAAATCATAACGTAACCGCCAAATTATCAGACAGTAGCTTGAATTTGTGCAGGCAAAAAATACGTATGAGCCAAAAATAACCCTTAAACTACGAATATTAAAATAAAATTTATTGCTTATATAACAAAGAACTAAATAAAGTTATTTAGTAAATTTCATAACAATATATAAATTAGATGCAAAGAAATTCATAAAAAACCGTCTCTTGTACAGACATCGACCTGTTACAATTTTATTATATGTAGAGATTTCGTATGCGTATAAATTCTGTTTTTTTTTGCAGCTGGGTTAGCAAAGAATAAAATCCATCAAAAAGACTGGAGTTTAGCACTTAAGGGGCGTGTTGTCATGTAAGCTTTAAAGTTTGTCTGCTCGATAAACCCAAATTTCGGTCACAAAAATGTTTTCATCGGACTGATAAAGCTTAAAGTTTTAATAAAAAGAAATATAAAGAAAATAAATTACAGAATTTCTTTGTACACAATATTTGAAGTTCTACCCAAATTACAAATTATAAACAAATTTTCCGAGCAAGTTACTCGCGAGCAGGCTACATAAAGCTGCCCATGTGAAAAGCAATTAGTCCCAAGGTCGATACCAGCTGCTCGGAGTGTCTGACCCTGTGACTTATTTATTGTCATAGCAAAACATACGCTGACGGGAAACTGAACACGTTTGAATTGAAATGGAAAATTGTTTGGTATTATGGGTATTCGTGGTATGAAAACTACTTAACCTGCTCCACAACCCGTTAGAATTTCCGCTTCTATCACATTATTTCGAAGTTATTTAACTTTAAGACGGGTTACGTTACATAACTTTGGTGGGGTTAGGTTTCGAAGCAACATAAGCGGAATACCAACTTTTAAAACGGTGTTATGAGCTGGTCATCTGGGTGCTGAAAGAGAGTTAAGAAACTCTACTGGGTAACTGGTAGTATCGGTTCTGTCTAAAACAATGTTGATTGGACACCCTTATTGAACTAAAACATTTTTTTTCCACCCCTGGTCCAAATTTTGGACGATAACTCCAAAACCGGTTGAGATATCGCAAAAAATAATATCTTAAACTTTAAGTGGAGCGTCGAGCGATCCAACGAAAAAAGTTTCATTCAATTCCATTCATTACTTTCAGAGTGATACGGCCACAAACATACGGACAGACAGACACTCAAAAATTTTTTAAATGGTTGATTTGGATTCTACTCGCTTAATAATGCTTCCCCCAATCAATATTTTGTTGATATCTGCCATGTACAGACATCGACCTGTTACAATTTTATTATATGTAGAGATATCGATAACCACAATCGGGAAAATTATTTCAAAATCAACAAGTGTTTTCGATGTCAAATTCATACTAGCATAAATCTAGCTGTAATATATTTTTAAATTGGATATAGCTTTGCTACTATTGAGTCGATAAGGATTAAGCTTTAAAACGAGATAAAAAGCAAGGAAAAATATATGTTCCTTTTTCGATGTATTTAACAATTAATGACGCTGTGACTTGGAATTGTAAAATTTTTCGACTAAACCTGCTAATAGCTCTTAAACTGGGCATTTGATAGAAACCCATTACACAGAGCCAAAAGTACCTGATAAAATAGAAATAAATTGATAAGATATTTTAATGGTTTTTTTTTTTCAGAAGATGTGCTTCATACATTTGTAGAGAAAATCTTATTAATGTTTTCAAAGGGAAATCACATATTATTAAGAAGATTTTCTTTTTAATATTTCAAATTAAAAATAAAATGAAACTGCCTTCACCGAGAATCGAACTTACAGTTTTCGGAATGATAAACCCAGCTGTTTACAATCAGGCCATCGCTTACTTATGCTTGCCAGCGTCTAATTACTGATATCTGTATAGTTATTAATGTTTTTTTAAGAGAAAAAACATGAGGAGCTTCAAACCAAAACGCAATAAGTTACACATAAAAAGTTGGTAGATAAATGAGAAAATATGATTACCGGGAAATGGATAGATATTTTCAAAAAACATTTATGAGATACAAGTTATATAATAACAAACATATGCCCAAATAATTACATTTAACGGATGACTAGATTTAAAGTTAAAGCAGAAATTTGTTTGGATTTATTTCGTTTTGGTGTGAAAATTTATTATTATTGCGTTTTGGTTTGAATGCGACTGAAGTTATTGCGTTTTGGTATGAATGCTTTTGGATAATCAGAGAATGGGATTTGTGGAGTCATTTTGATAACGATATATCAATTTCGGATGAGTCCCAGAGCAAAATACAAGTTTTAAAGCAATTTATCATACTTTTTATCAATACCCATTGGGTTAGGAAAATACCACAAAATAATATTATTGTAAGTAATTTATTCAACAAACAAGATGCTACCATTGTCTAATTCAGTTCCAAAAATGTTTTCATTCGTGTAGAAACTTTACTTTATACTAAGTAATGATAGTGCAAAAAAAACGTAATATTTTGCAAAAATGACCTAATATAGAAAAAAGGAGGACCTTATCAGTGTGGATTTAGACCTGGTAAGTCTACCATCGACCAGAGTTTCACGATACGCCAAATCCTGGAGAAGACCTATGATAAAAGAATCGACACACACCATCTCTTTATCGATTTTAAAGCCGCTTTTGACAGCGAAAAAAGGAGTTTCCTGTATGCCGCCAACAGCTCCGTCAGAATCGGGAAGGACCTCTCTGAGCCATTTGAAACCAAATGAGCTGTACGAGCTTGATTACCGGCCAAAGGCTCCGCTGGCTGGGTCATGTCATGCGAATGGACAAAGAAGCTCCAGCACAGAAGGTTTTCCTATCGAAACCCGAATTCGGCAGCAGAGGAAGGGAGATGCCTCGACTGAGATGGAAACAACAAGTGGAGGATGACTTGAACTCCCTTGGTGTTCCCAATTTGCGTCAGTTATCGCTAAACAAGAATGACTGGCGTGCTTTGATACGAAACGGACAAAATCGCCTAGGCGGTTAAGCGTCAACAAATGACGCAAGCCAAGATTAGATAGGACACCCTCATAATTTACGGCCCAAAATAGAGCTTACATATTTCAGCGTTTTTATGTGTCATATCAAAATAAAAAGTTCTATATATAGTTTCTAATCTTGGCTTGCGTCATAATGACGCTTAACCGCATGGCGATTTTGGCCGTTTCGTATCAAAGCACGCCAGTCATTCCTTTTAGCGATAACTGACGCCAATTAGCTATCCTCACTTCATCATAGTCAGGTGGTGGGACGACTTATCCATCGTCAGGGATTGGAGTATCGGGTTCGACGTCTCTCTCGCAATTTAGCATTGAGGATAAGTGTCCTTACAGGAACTTGCCCCGGTCTTTAAACCTTACGTCATCCGCCGGATCTTTTCATAGATTTTTCGGGCATCATTCCTGTCAGCCAGCATCTCAAGCTCCTCATACTCACGCCTTTCGGCTTCACGTTTCTTTTTTCTGAAAAGGCGTCTCTCTTCCTTCCTCGCCTATAGCCTTGCCAAACCCTGCGGGTTGCGCCCATTCGCAGCGTCTCCCTGTATACAGCGTCCTTTTTGTCCGAGGCAGTGCTATAGTGGCCTCAGCGGCGGTACGTAATGAGTTAGAGATATGCTTCCATTGCTCGGTAACATTGTTAGGTCGAGAATTGCTCTCCGATAGCAGGTGTGAGAGTAGAGTGGAGAAATTATCAGCTGTCTGTGTCGTGCGCAGTAAAGTGTTCCTAAATGTTTTAGTTTGTTGTCTCTGCCACAATGACGGCAGAACAACAATTATCTTTATTCAATTAAATTTCAGCTTATTTATAGTAATTCTTAACTCTAAAATTCTTACTTGCTAAATACATATCTACTTCTAAGCCTATGTACTGGCTGTGTAGCTCAGTGCAGTCAGTAACATACATACAAGCATATACACCTCGCAGCTACATGTAAGCGTGGAGCTGCTAGCAATGCAGTCGCGCACATTCACACATATGCGGCTAGCGTATGCAAGGCGATATGAAACTCTATAGCTAGTGCGCTTATATATTTGGGGCGCGTGAGAAAGTGAACGTAATTATGAATACGTTGACGCCGCAAAATGTTTGCATTCCACAGCCAAACATTTAGAAGTCGGCGTGTGGCTTTGCTGTTGTTAGTGACATGCTCTGATGAACGATTTTATAGCTGTGATATATTTAAGTGTTTTTTTTTTCATTTCTACAATTACATAATTTATGGGTGTTTGGGTTGATACTTTTCAGTATAGCTTATCTTTTTTTTTTTTTTACAAAATTTTTCTGTTATGCCTGCTAATTACTTATGTTACAATTTTTTTTCGGCTTGTTTATTTAATTTTCAAGTGGACAATACATAACTCATGCTTTTAGATGTTTGTTCACTTGTTCATTCATTCATTTGATACATTTTACTTTATTGTGAGTTTGTTTATCTTTGGGACACTTTACATAAGTGTCGGTTTTTTGTTTATGCTATTAACTTACTTAAACGTTTTGTGGAAAAGATTTTCTAAAAATTGTATTTTGTAAATTTACCAGCTAACACTTTAGTCAAAATGAAATTAACTTATTCGAAAGCTTAAGTCTTTTTTTATGAATTATGATATTCTTATTGTCATTATTTAAACCTATGTTTTCTATGTTATAGTGAGTTAAAGTATAATTACTCTTCTTATTATCGATATTTACTACTCTATAGGGCCCTTTGTATCTACTATCTAACTTATGACCTGCTTCATTCTTAACTAATACTAAATCTCCTAAATTTATTTCCTTATATTGTAGATTTTTATCAAAATAAAACTTTTGTCTCTCTTTAGCTTCTTTTACTAGTTTATTGGCTCTTTGTTGAGCTATTTGTAATCTAAATTTAATTTCTTTTTCGTAAGCCTCATAATTGTAAATTGGGCTGATTTTACTTTCTTGTTGGAATTCGTAGGTCAGAGGTATTTTTCCAAAAATTAGCTCGAATTGGCAACAGCCATGAACCGTGGATGGTGTTGTATTATAACAATATGCAAAATATTTGATATACTCATCCCAATCATCTTTGCTAGTGGATATATAAGACCGAATGTATTCGTTAAAAGTTCTGTGACTACGTTCAACAGTGCCCAAAGTTTGATGGTGATATGGAGTAGAAGTCTTGTGCTCAATTTTTAAAAGTTTACACAATTCTTCAAATACGTTGTTTTTGTATTCAGTTCCCATATCAGTTATGATTGTTTTCATACAACCATAAATTAAGATAAAGTTTTCAAAAATTGCTTTGGCCACTGTTATCGCGTGTTTGCTCGCAATTGGAAGTGCGATCAGATACTTTGTTAAATCACATACAATTGTGACTGCGTATTCATTTCCATTTATCGATCTTTCGTTGGCGTTTCTGTTATAGTCATTGGTTCTTTTAAATTTTTATTTATTTTATGTTTACTACATTTTACGCATTTTTTAATATGATTTCTTATGTCATTTTTCATATTTTTCCAATAATATTTCTATTTTGTTCGTTGTTCGATTGATTCCCTCGTGAAGGGTGGATACCTTGCCGCGGTACGAGCGCTTAAGTCGATAGCCACAGGGCTACACTGCCCTTGTGATCATAGCTCACGGCACTTCATCACGAGAGCAGCCTAGCCTCTTTGGCGCGACGACAAAGATCTTCCCCCTCCCAATCCAGGGTGTTATGCGAAACCGTGCCCATTGGACGTTTGCCTCTCTGACACCTGGTCGCCTCAGAGAGTAAGTATGGCCTTACCACGGTATGGGGCTCTGCCGCGGCGGACGACACATTTTCCCCTACTCTTCCCTTGACCCTAAGCTGGCCTTGTCCGGCGATGGGTCGTATGAACAAGATGAACTCAAATAACCCAAATAAAAACGAAAAACATAAAAAACAAACAACGCCAAATTTCACTGCTCAGCAAAGGAGAGCTATGGAGGAGCAGGCGAGAAAGCAACAACAACGCCGGAGGACAACCTCCGTTCCACAATCAGGGGGGATCGACAGCGATGGCAACTACGAGTCGGTCAACCAACCCTCTATCGAGTAAGATTGACTTGATGGGAGCTAGCACCAGTGCGGTTGCCAACGCAGATAAGCGGACAACGGCGGATGCTAAACTCCCATCAACCGCTGATATGAAAACCAGTATCTTTACGTCTGTGGCAGCGGTCTCACGACCTGGCCTCGGAGTTTCGAAGGAGAAGGAAGCTGCAACTGAGATGTCGGCAAGGAGAGCGACCGCGATGGCAACTACGGGTCCGCACTCCCGGGAGACATCTCCCCGCCGCTTCACATACCACGAGAAAAGATTGGCTGCAAAGATCCTGAAGAGGTATGAAGGGGTACCGCAGGAATCGCTGTCGCCGAATTCCAGTAAATCGGTAGAGCTAGCGAAAGCTGTGATACCGGATTTCGAAAATTCTTACTTGCCAAAGAGGTTAAAAGTTAACCCTTTCAAGCGCCAGAGATCGGACCTGGAGTTAATTCCCCCGCCCAAGCGGCATCAGAATACCCCTGGAGCGGGCAAACTAAGCTTTGCTGAGGTAACCAAGGACAGGATCCTTATAGGCGTCCTTGACCGAGGCAATGAGGAGAAGGAGGCAATCGAAGGAGAAGGAAGCTGCAACTGAGATGTCGGCAAGGAGAGCGACCGCGATGGCAACTACGGGTCCGCACTCCCGGGAGACATCTCCCCGCCGCTTCACATACCACGAGAAAAGATTGGCTGCAAAGATCCTGAAGAGGTATGAAGGGGTACCGCAGGAATCGCTGTCGCCGAATTCCAGTAAATCGGTAGAGCTAGCGAAAGGCGTGGATTCCGGCCATCCCTGACGAACCCGAGAGAATTCTCGGGATGCTACGGCTAATGAATCCGTCCCTCCCAACGCATGACTGGAGTGTCAATCTGGTCGGGGATGCGGTAGGGCCCGACAGACAGGTGGTGTTCACCATGAGTAAAGAGTCAATCGAGCCCCTCAAAAGGTGCAATGGCCTAGTACACTACAGCGTAGGCCAGATCGTTATCCACGTATATCGTGGTGATGCTCAGCGCGCTGCCTTCTGGGCTGCTCGGGGGGAACCGGAAAACGAATTACCAGAAGAGGAAGCGGAGGATTCCGATGCGGATAGAATGTTATCCGCCACGTCCCTTTGCGATAGTGCTGTGAACAACTCGGAGATGGAGGACAGCCTACAGGACGAGGAAGTCCTCGAAGTCACGGTGGTAGCAGCCAACGCTGAGCGATTAACATCTAACGCTACAGGCAGCAGGACTCCTGCAACGCCATATCGGGCACTTAATCGGTACAACTCGTCGTTGATAGGCAACCTCCGGGATGGGACAAACCTCGATGATATGGGGACGGCAGGGAAGTCTGTGCGCTCTCATGTTGGTGGTGCTTCAGATTAATCTGCACAAATCTAAAGTGGCTTCGGCTGATTTAAGTAGTCGTCTTTCTAAAGGCGACGTGGATGTGGTCCTCATCCAAGAACCCTGGGTCAATAGCTCGAGAATCT
This sequence comes from Campiglossa producta, assembly GCA_964058755.1. NCBI lineage: Eukaryota > Metazoa > Arthropoda > Insecta > Diptera > Tephritidae > Campiglossa > Campiglossa producta. The sequence continues at coordinate 2,255,973 of CAXKVI010000007.1, forward strand.
GCGGATTGGGGACTAAGGGCTTCAAGCTCATTCGAGCCAGCGAGGAGGGCAAAGTCAGAACGTGTATTTTGGTCAAGTCTGAGTTGAACTCCTTTCTCCTACCTAACTACACCAATGGTGATATTACCGCTATCAGTCTAACGGTCGACAGCACCCGCCTGACGGTAGCGTCGGTCTATATGCACTACGACGCCGAAGAACCCTCACCACAAACGGAGGTGAAAGACCTTGTGTCAAATTTCTGCACGGGACTGTATATACGCCGTTAAGAGGACTGCCAAAGGGCTCACCTACTTCCCCAGTGATAGCTGACATAGTCATGGAAAAATTATTAGAAAAATGGATGAATAAATTCGAGCACAAACCAAGATTACTCACTAAGTATGTTGACGATATATTTGCTGTAGTAGAAGAAAATGAGGTTGAAAATACACTTAACACATTGAACTCCTTCTACAAATATATAAAATTTACAGTGGAACTCGAAAAGGATGGAAAATTGGCTTATTTAGATGCAATAGTAAATAGATTAAACAATAAATTAAAGTTAAAGTGGTATAGAAAGCCAACAACATCAGGGAGAATCTATTATATTAATAGGCTAACAAATTTTACATATAAATATTTGCCAAGCTTAAACCCATACTAAATATGCATAAATATTTATGAAATGCATATGGATTTGTTGGCATACCTCTAAGGCAGTGCACAATTATCTAATATATAACCAATCCTGCTTCATTTATCTGTAATAAGCGAATGAAAATTTCTCATGCCACTTGAATTGGTTATCTGACAATCAATTTGTACATAAAGCGATAGCCCGGTGGGAAGCGTCGGGGGTAGTGGTCGGTTTATGGTTCAAGTACAGCTATCGGCCACATTTTTTTTTTTATTTTTTGTCATTGAAAATTGTTTTTACTTTTTCAATATATAAATATTTCTTATCTTGACTTTTTTAAAATTTGTATGTTTGTGATCGCTATTTTCGAGAAAAAAAATTGCTGAATATTTTTAGTTGACTGAAAGCATATGCATACATACCACCCATTATAGAAATGCGATAACCGCTTATTCAATTTGGGTTTTTTTGTCTAATTTTTGATGATATAAGATCGAAGTTGCGAAATATTTTCAAACACAGTAGTCTATTTATCGGACTTCGGTAGATTAGTTCTATAAATTTTAGTGATTTCTACCGTTTGAGACAAAGTTGCTGATAGACTCCCTACTTAAAATATAAAAATCGACAACATATTTAAAATGTACTTAAATTTTGAACTAAATCAAGTGGTTAGCGGTCGTCTTAAATTTTACTGAAGGCAACAACTGATTTCTATTCATATGTACATATGTATTAACTTTTAAAAGGGCAGATTTGCAACCCGAGCCCCAAAAAGACTAGACCAAATTGAATAGAAAAGTTAATATATATTTTTTCTTTAAATCAAATAAAAAATCCATATAAATTGTCTTAAATATTGCGAAGTTATGGTTAAAGAAAAAAGCTAGAAAATCCTCAAACTTTTTTTGACCTAACCAGAATTTGTAATTTATTCCCTCTAAAAAGATTTAAAAACACGCCTGTATAATAAGTTTCTATAAAAAGAACTCATTTTCTGCAAAATGAACCTTTCAATCTTTCACTCAACAAGCTCCTCCTTTTATTAGAGAAACTATTTTCAGCTGCACTGACAAATACGTCAGCAGCCTTTTTTAAAGTTTTAATACTACAGGAAGGTGTAAAACATTGGGACCATATATAAAAATTATAGCTGTTTTAACTTCGAGGTATAGCTTTAAATCCAAAAAGGATGGAAAAATGTTAAGATATAGGTTGGCTCTTTTACCTCACTTAGAAAGCTTGTACTTTTTCGGGTGAAAGCAATCAATTATCCTTTGCTACAGAGCAAACAACTGGTTACCGGCTATCCCGGGCCATATTTTACCACTTTTTTGATCTGACATTAATTTTTTATTTTTTGGGCTGACTTGGTCGTTTTAATGATTTGCTCCTTTTTTCAGCGAGTATATATATATCTGCTTTTCCCCAAGCCTATAAATCATTCTTTTTGCAATGAATCTTATATTTTTGAGTACTTGCAGTCATTTTATGAGTTGCATCTGCGATAAAAAAAAAATTACCAAATGACAGTATAACCAGACAGATCTTTTTACGATAGCTTCTAAACTAGAAAAACGCAGAACTGTCGGGAATGGACCGTGTTAAATAAATATGAAATAAAAATGTTTAAGAAAAAAATAGTTATCTGCTTTTGCAGACGCAACGACGATATGTACATAAGATTTTCGGGAAAAATGTTCATGTAAAATCAACACTTTTCCGGTTATTTTTTTCAACACTATCGCTCATGTTAAAAAATTTGACTTCGTGTTAAATTCACATGAATTGCTATAAAATTTCCATGCATTTCTTTCAACACATCATGCCTTCCTGTTAAAACAACACAATCTGCCTCATTATCTCATGCAAATTCAACAGGACCTTTCTTGTTAGTTTAACATGGTTCATGTTACAAAAAAATCAATCTGTGTGTATAGACTTCTTAATATTCTCCTAATTTGTATGTTCTTAGTATTACACTTATTATTACTAACAGCTTTATAAGATTACATCACAAATTGATATGAAAAAAATTGTATAAATTTCCGTTTACGATTCTTATGTTTTTTGTTCAAAACTGTATTAACTGAATTTTCATTTCAGCTTTTTTTATTTGCTTACATATAAATTCTGTGCGCCTGGTACACTGAATTGAATATTTGAAAGAAACCAAGCATGCTTACAGTAGAAATTTGCCATATGATGCCCGGGTATTACCCGGGTAATAGCGGGTCCGGGTAATGCCCGGGAAATAGCCTGCCCGGGTACCCGGGTAATCGGGCATTACTCGAAAGGCCCGGGTACCCGGGTAATACCCGGCTCATCAGCTCTAGTACCTGCGTTAATGATTCGTCAGTTAGATAAATAGCTTATGATGATTCAAACTTTTTGACTTCTGTCAATCAGCACGATTTTGTTGGCTCCTTATATGAGTCGGTTAAAGCACAAGTGGTATAATTCCATTTTTTTTTTTTTTTTAGTTAGGCATGGCACTATATAGGGGAAACTGTCTTCTATATAACACGCTAACGGGGTAACTCCTAGCTCCCATAGCTACCTCGTAAAAAGCCAAAGTTACTTGTGCAGTCAACGCTTTCCATTTTTGTTGACAGCACAAGTGGTACATTAGCCTTTAACTTTGGAGGTGGTGGTAAAATTGACTATTTTTAAAATGTTTTTATTAGGTCGCTTTCGTCGTTCTTGTGCCCGGATTTTTGCATTCGATTTTGAACCAACTTCCTGTTGTGCTAGGGTCTTGAAATTTTCACTACAGTTCAGGTCGCGATGACAATGCAATATTATGGAAAAAAAATACGATAGGTGCCGCGTGGGTCGCTATATTTTCAAAAATCGCATTTATGGTCCGATTTGGCTGAAATTCGGAACAAGTATTACTACTATGAAAAGAAATATTTTCCTAAAAAAAAATTCCGCTAGGTGGAGCTGAAATCGGGGTAATAAAAGCTGAAAATCCTAATTATGGACCGATTTAGCTGATATTAGCGTGTGTATTACTTAATCAATTTCCAAATGTTCAAAAGAAAATTGGACCCGCTAGGTGGCGCGTGAGTCGTTCTATTTAAGAAATGCGAAGTTCTGTTTTCTGTGTCGATTAATTTGTTTTTCAACGAACTTCCCGTTGAGGTAGAATCTTGAAATTTTCATCGTCGTTTAGTTTTCTGGCCCCACGCAGTATAAGAAAAAAATAATTCCGATAGGTGGCGCACGGATAGTGATATTTGAAAAGTTTCATTTCCAGAGATTTTGCTTTGGATTTTGAACTAACTTCCCATTGAGCTGGGGTTTTGAAATTTTCACCATCGTTCAGGTTTCGCTGAAAATGCATTATACAAAAAAAAATCCAAAATATTGCTTTAATTGCAAAAGTCCCATTTATCGGCCTATCTTCCTTATTGCTATCTGAATATTTCGTACATATGTTATAACGCACATGCTATAATGTGTTTTCAGCGCCATAAACAGCTTCGAAATTTCGAATATTTCATCTGCACACATTTAGGCGCAGCCACTGTTGCACAAAGGAAAGATAATGTGCTTTATAAGGCTTAAAAAGAATAATTTTATTCATGTAACCATAGGCACACCGCGTAATGCGTGTAAACGTAGAAAATTGCCGAAGGCGTAAATGAACTGTCAAAATTTTTATGGAACGAAGTTTACACAGATTCGGTAAACTTCCACGAGGAGTTTAGTGTGTAAACACCTCCAAAAATTACCAAATTCGATTACGCTGTTCGACATGCAGTTTTTCAAAGCAGTCAATGCACACTAGACAAAAATAGAAGAATAGCTAAAAAAATGGGTCAAAAATTAAATTAATAAGAATTTCATAATAAAAAGTATTCACATAAATTTATCTATATCGTTCATCTAACTGAGCTGTTAAATGTATATATTTACGCTTTCGTTAAGTTATATGGTTACATGAGTACCACTAATATGACACAGAATATCCAATTACAATCTTAGAAATTTTCACAGACTCACAACTAAAAATTATAAAATAAAAAATAGCTTATCTGGAACATTTGTGAGTGGGAATTCTTATAGGTATTAAATAGTACTTGGAGTTTGAAATGTATAAAAACATTTGGCGCTTGCTATATTGTGAAAAGATGTTTTTTTAGAAAAGCTCATATCGGTAATAAGATTGTTAGAAATTAATGCGAACCATCTTTAGCGTGCGCCAATGTTTTTATACATTTCAAACTCCAAGTACTATTTAATACCTATAAGAATTCCCACTCACAAATGTTCCAGATAAGCTTTACGTGGTGAAGAATCTATGTAGGCAGAGGGGAAATTATTTTCCAGTTTTTAGTTCATTTTAAAAACATTTTAAATTAAAAATATTTTTTTATTATATTTTTTATTTAAGATGCTCTCTTATGATGCACTCTCTGAGTTTTATTTTTCTCAGTAGCTTCTCGATTTGTGTTGATTTTTGATCAGCTGTGTTTTTGCTGTGGTAAAAATTATCATCGAAAATATTTGACCACTCCTCCGTCTAGCTAGTAAAAAAATACTTAGTAAAATATTTAAATATTTATGGATGTATATAGGTCGTGCCATGGTCAAAAGCATTTAGAGAGTCAATAATGGTCCAATTGCTTGAAGATATGAGCCCCCTAATGCACAAGTGGTATAAGTCCACTTACTATTGTTGCGAGATATTAAAGGGTTTGCTAAAATTTCTATATAAAAATCATTGAACTTATACACTATGTTTTTGCATAAAACTTCAGAAAAAGGTTATATTTAAGTTAAATTCATGTTCTCAAAACTTTTTATTCATACTTTTATTATAATGTACTTGTACTGTAAATGGTTTTAACGTTTTGTTTAGAGCACAGTGAACAAACGGAAAACTGGGAGAGCTTGGAAATGGGTTTAGTCGTAACGTATAAGCGTTTTTAATAGAAAACGCATAACTTAAGGTTTTAAAGGTTACACAAAGTGCATGAGAGTTTGTCAGGTGTTTATACGAACGACTAAATCGACAGCAGAAAAATCGTCTTGAACTGGAAGATCGCACCAGTGAATGAGAAATTAAGAAACATATGATTTTTAAAGCGCTTTGAAAAAAATTTGTGTTTATACGATCCTTCAATCCGTCTGGAGATAAAAAGGACCGATTTGAAAATGAGTACAAGTCAATGCGCTTCGTTTGGTTTATACATGTGTTTTAAGTAGCGACCGTAGTGAATGGAAGCGTTGCACAGTGTTTCGACTATATGGAGCCAGGTGGAAAAAGTCAGATTTAAAAAAAAACCGCTTTCTGTCAGAGGGAATTGTCTAAAAGTCGTAGAGGCAAAATTGCTTATCAGTTGCTTGTACACTTTCGTGGAAAACGATGCATTTGTATGAAAATTTGTGTAAAAAGCTAATTTGAAGTACTATTTTAAAGCGAGTGTGGTGGTTAAACTTTGTGTATAAACTATTGGGTTTTTTTTACTAAATCGGTTAACGAGAAGCCATGGAGCATTCAAATGAATGTATTTATTATTATAAAAAAGCGCGATTTTGCAAATTTTTTAGTTTATGAGTAAAAAAAAAGGTGAGTACCGATTTGTCAGGCCACGAAAGTAGATGTATGTTGTAGAGAATTTTATCTACTTTTCGATAAAATAATCACCTCGCAGCACACGAAATTACAAACATATTTTTTTTTATTTTTCAATTTTTCCCTTTTAGTTTCAATTTCACGAAAGGAGTTTTTCGAACAATGGCGGAACCACCCTAAAGATAAAAGATGTGCGGAAATATATTCATATATACTTTCAAAGTACAACCTTAATATTTCTGATTGGACGAATAAAAATCTGAAAGGAAATATAAGGTTATGGTCCGAAAAAATCAATCAAAAGTGGAATTTAGTTGGAAAGAGTTTTGAGAAGTTCTTTTTAAAGTATGATCAGTGGTTAAATGAAGAAGACATAGTTTTTCAAGTGGAGGAAAGAGATGCGCCAATGAACGCGACCCAGGACTCTCTTGAAGGCGAGTCAAGAGTAGGTCGACCTTCAAAAAATTTTAAAGAGTGCGGGGAGAAAACTAAAATAAAAAGAGTAGAGGGCATTCTTAATAATTATACTATAGAAGAGATTTTGTTCGCTGCCGAGCACGCTCTAAGGCTCGCAGGAAAAAAGGATGCTGCTAGTGTTATTAAAGAATTAAGCAGTGACCTAGATGGTGGCAAAAGGATGAAAAATATACAAGAATGTGCTTCAAAACAACGGTGTCTCTCTGGAGATGAAGCCATGGGCCTCTACCTTGACGCAAAATTAACCACTAATAGCTACAAATTGATAAGAAATGTAGCCCTTGAAGTAGAACACGATTTTTTCCCGTCATTTTATTCACTAACCAAAACCAAAAAACTTTGCTTCCGCCTGATGAGTGTACTTATGTAGATGAACTTTCTGCTAGTTTTACTTTGCAGTCCTTGCTAGATATAACCACTAAACGACTGGTACAGACTTTGCCTCTTTCTGCAGCTGATAAAATGCATTCAGCAACACTTAATTAGCAAATGGGATTTTGATGGAAGCTCGGGGCATAGCTTGTATAAGCAAAAGTTCGAAAACACAGCTGCAACTGACGAGTACTTATTTTTAGTTTGTCTTGTGCCTTTAAAACTAATTATTAATGATGATCACAATACCGCTATTTGGATAAATCCCAAACCGTCTTCAACGCGTTTCTGTCGTCCAATAAAATTTACTTTTCAAAAAGAAACATCAGATTTAGTAAGACAGGAAGCAGAAAATATACAACTTCAAATTAACAAATTAAAAGCAACTGAATTCGAAAACTTCACAGTGAAACATAATCTTCTCTCAACAATGGTTGACGGGAAAATCTGTAATATACTCTCGGGGACAAAGGGGAATCAAAATTGTTACATTTGCGGTGCCAAACCCAGTGAAATGAACACACCACCTGCATCTAAAATTATTAAAACAGAAAATTTTGATTATGGGTTGTCTACACTGCACGCGCTAATAAAAACATTCGAGTGTTTATTACACATATCATATAGGTTGCCCCTAAAAGTTTGGAAAATACGAGGAGAGAACCAATGCATTTTTAATGAAAGGAAAAACACAATAAGGCAAAAGTTTAAATCTGAATTAGGCCTTAACATAGATGTAGTAAAACCTGGGTTTGGTACCTCAAACGATGGCAATACTGCCCGCAGGTTTTTTGAAAATCATGAAAAAACTGCTGAGATAACTGGCCGTGATAAAAGTTTAATACATAGATCTTATATATTACTTACCGCGCTCACGTCTGGTTATCAGATTAGAATAGACCAATTTAAAAGATTTGCGGATGACACAGCAGCATTGTACCTCGATCTTTATTCGTGGTATTATATGCCAATTACGGTACACAAAATCTTATATCATAGTGTTGATATAATTAACCACATGATTTTACCGATTGGAAATTTGTCAGAAGAAGCTCAAGAAGCTCAGAATAAAGATTGTCGAAGATTTCGAGAATTCAATACTCGAAAGTGTTCTCGTAAGGCGACTAATGCAGACTTGCTTACAATGCTGTTGATCTCATCTGATCCAAAAATCAATCAGCACCGAAACAGTACTGAAAGTAAAAATAAATCATTGCCGTCTGAAGTTATTTATTTATTTATTTCAGTCTACTGATTAAAAAATCTTACAGACTAGACAGTTATCACATTCTTATAAAAGACAAATCAATTAAATAATGTAAACAAGCATAATTTAAATGTATAGAGACTCGAATTTAGATCAATTACATTAGCATAGCTATTACAAAGACGGATACATCTATTAATCGGTTCATTCAACGAGTAATTAGTCGTGATGGTTGAATCTGCAAATATGCGATTAGATCTTAGCGTACTTGGAGGTAAATAAATGTTGAACAAAGCCTTTAGGTCATCACAATCAATATTATCGTTAGTCACGTTAAACACGAATAGCAATGCACCGCAAATTCTTCGGTCATGTAAAGACTGTAAGCCAAGCAACTTGCGTCTGCTTATTTAAGGCAGGGGACCGCCTTCAAAGTTAGTATTATATAATGCATATTTCGTGAAGACTCTCTGGACTCTTTCAATTTTTGCGGAGTATTGATCGTAGTACGGACTCCATACCAAAGAACAGTATTCTAGTCGACTCCGTACAAGAGCAATAAATAATGACTTTAGAGTATTCATGTCTTTAAAGTCCCTAGTGTTTCTTCTAATGAAACCTAATAATTCAAAGGATTTGGAGGTTATAAAATCAATATGTTTACTGAAAGTAGGCTTAGCGTCAAATATCACACCCAAATCCTTGATATCTGTGAGACGATTTAGAACATTGGTACTCAAATAATAGTCGCAATGGACTTCCCAGCATATGTTACTATAGAGCATTTGTTGATGTTTAAATACAAGTTATTTGAACTACACCACGTTTCGAAAGACGCTAGATCATGCTGCAACTTCACGCTATCAGAGATGCTATCAACCTGTAAAAAGAGTTTAACATCGTCAGCAAACATTAGACAATTCACATATGATTATTAACACAATGATGGACTGTATAATTAAAGTTGTAATTTGAACACTTTATTTAGAAAACTAGACTATACAGGTTGAATGATGGTGAAAAAAGAGATCGACAAAACCGGAAAAAATATTATATTTACTTTTGCTATTATTTTGACAATCAGCTGATGAGTGGATGATATGAACTTAGTGTTTCGAGCGCCACCTGTTGTAGTAATAACGAAACCACCTATGTGGTAATGCCATATGAACGAATTAAAAATGACTCCATTTCTTATCAACATATTTAAAGTGAAAGGGGAGATCATTAATAAAAAGTAGAAACAACAAAGGGCCGCTATGAGTTCCTTGCGGAATACCTGACCACGCATTGACACAGATGCTAGACGTGGTAGATCCCATTTTCACAATTAGTTTTCTTCCACTTAGAAAACTAGTGAAAAATTTCAATAGCTCACCAGTAATGCCGAAAATCTTTAACTTATGTAAAAGGACTGCATGGTCAACCTTATCGAAGGCTTTGGAAAAATCAGTGTATATCACATCAAGCTGAGACTGACAATTAAATGCCTTAACTATCTCATGGGTTACTAAAAGTAGATTCGTACACGAAGATCTACGAGGCATAAAACCGTGCTGGCAATGACTAAGAATACTACGTACGTGAAGAAAGAGTTTCAGCTGAATGATACTGTCAAACAACTTCGCCATTGTACTCTGCTTCACTATAGGCCTATAGTTACAAACGTTGTTACGGTCACCTGATTTAAAAATTGGATGTATAGTGCACATCTTCCAATTGTCAATAAAGACGCCGTTTAAGAGACATGCATTAAAAATGATAGTAATTGGACCCACCAAAGCTTGCGCACATGTTTTAAAGAAAGCAGAACAAAGCCCTTCGTTATCCAACTTCGTGCTGAACTTTAGGTTGGAGATTGCAAGAGTCACATCACACTCATCAACTTGAATCGATGATATAGGTGGTAATCATGGAGAAGCTAGGGTGGGCAGAGACTGATTGTCGTATTCTTCATAGACCCCTGAAAAAATTCAGCGAACAAATCGCATGAGGCCTATGGGTTTTCAGAAACTATCTCGTTATAAACAAAGTTGTTGGAAACCCGCTTGACTTCCTTTTTGAATTTATATACTGCCAGAAAGATGACGGATTAGACTTGAGACTAGATTCGACTTTAAACATATACTGTTTGAACAAAAATTTGTGAAGGCAATCAAAGTCCTTACGAAATCGCTCAAAATTAAGAAAGTCCCTCTCACTTCGACTTAGCTTAAAACTTTTAAAGGCTTTGTTCTTTTTATTTTTTAGATTACATAATCGCTTATTAAACCAAGGTGGTTTATTATTTGCAGATAAACGTTTTAATGGAACATAATTTGACATCGCTTGAGTTAGTAAAGAGTGAAAAGTTTTATAAGATAACATCGGATTATTAGGCGGGTTCAGGAATACCCAATCAGTTAAATTAAGAAAATCATTAATTCCTGTATAGTTGGCTTTTGAAAAGTCGTACTGCTGCATCGAATTTACTGCAACGCAATCAAAATTATAAAATTCGAAACAAATATTAAGTGCTTTATGGTGAAATGTGTTAACAGAAAAAGGAGAATGGAATTCACTGCAGCTTGCTTTTAGGTCACTAGATAAAAACACGAGATCAAGCGTTCTGCCACCATTATTTAAAACATCGTTACATTGATTAAACCCATTAGATAATAACGTGCTTGTAAATAGCAGGTCTATATCTGATTTGAGATTTATTGGAACTAGAGTCCTATTATTATTAAGCCAGGAGATATTGCTTAAATTAAAATCACCAAGAAAAATAACTTCGCCATTTTCTTTAGCGATATCATTAACGTAAACCAGATTATCTAGATGCTTGTTAAATAATTCAATATTACTATCAGGTGGAATATAGGATAAAACTATATATAGAGATTAATTACATAAAGTTTTAATGCTTAAACAAATCTGATCACATGAACCATCGGCATGAGGTAAAGTTAGCATTTGGCTACGTAGGTCCGCTCTTATAGCCAACAGGACACCGCCCCCTCTAGATAACCCTGATGCAATTTCACAGCGATCCTTTCTGTAAATCTGATAATAGCTATCAAAATATTCCGATGATGAAAAATTTTCAGTTAGCCAGGTTTCAGTAATGGCGATAATGTCGAAATCATGCGATGATGTGCAGCGTTGGAACTGAATGGATTTACTCCGCATGCCACTCACATTCTGATAAAAAGCGAATACTCAATGTTTGGGCATCTTAATATGTTAGGTATCGTTAGATTTTCGGAGTTGGATCCCCCCGTTATTGAAAATTCCGGAAAGGTCTCACGTTCACCACGGCAGGCCAAAGCGAATGGTCGAACAACTTACTATAGTAGTTTGCCGATACACCCAATTTGAAGTTTATGCGTTTTAATGAGTCAGGAGCCACATCTTTCTTCACCAGAGCAAAACAGGAAATTTCGTTTAAACCAATAACAGCATTTTTCGACTCCCCGGAATATAGTGAGGCAGGTATGATGCATGGTGAGGATCGCCATTATCCTGATTCAGATGAACCATAACACATTTGAAAGTTTTTTTAAGTTATAACATATGCTAAACAACGTAGAAATGTATTATTTTTACAAAATGTCTAACATATTTACGTCTCAATTTAATGTATATATTAAAAATAAATATATGAAAAGCAATATTATGTACTACGGTGTGCGTTATTTATTAAGTATCGTATTACATACGTTTTGGAAAGGGTTAAAATAAATATAAAAAGCACCCTAATGTAAGAAAACTAACTCCCGCTTCTTCATATGATTACCTGGACCTCTATCATTGTGCGATACACTCTTCTCTTCAATCGGAACCAATATGTATATGGGATATCTTTGGCCGTTGTACTAATAATTCAAATAGTAATTCTGTAAAGAATCCTTCATTTAATATTCATATAGTGCACACATAATGTAAAATACATATTTTACACTCTCCTGAACCATTTCCAATCGCGACCAAAAATGTGTATGCTGTTTCTTCGGGCATACTAAAATCCACTAAATTGTTTCATACTCTTAAGTACCACCCTAATACGCACACACTTTTAAATCTTTACTTGTAGAATGTCAAAGCTCTTCTATAAACCAAATTTAGCGGTTACGGTATGATTGGACCACATTTATAATGGTTTAGAATTTTTTCCACCTAACTCCATACAGTCGAAACACTGTGCGTTGTATGCTTGCGTATAAACGTAGTAATAATGACATTGGCAACCCTCTTGCACTTCAGAAGTGCATAAAAATAACAGTATTTAATGTCAATACATCATAGCTTTGCCGCAACCACGTGCCGATCATTTAACACACATTAGTTCTTTACATTCCGCGTGTTGGAAAAAATTTGTGCCGATTTACTTTGTAGGTCCGTTGGGGATAAAATCATTTTCGTCGGGTTTAATTCATTTTAATTCCGTGATCTTTTATAAAAATAAAACAAACAGTTAGCAACGTAAATTGAATTGTCAAAGATTTTTCCTTTTACGAAAGGTTAAAATCACTAATAGTGCACATTTCGTAAAAGGAGAAACCATAATTTTGTAAATTATAAAATAATAGAAGGGAATTTTTCCTTTTACGAAAGGTTAAAATCACTTATAGTGCACTTTTCGTAAAAGGAGAAACCATAATTTTGTAAATTATAAAATAATAGAAGGGAATTTTTCCTTTTACGAAAGGTTAAAATCACTAATAGTGCACATTTCGTAAAAGGAGAAACCATAATTTTGTCAATTATTTCCTTTTACGAAAGGTTAAAATCACTAATAGTGCACATTTCATAAAAGGAGAAACCGCGGCCCATCACGCCCTCCTCCGTTGAGGGGTAAAAAATGAGAAATAAAGCCATAAAGTTTAAAATTTCAAAATTCCTATAAATTAAAAAAAAATAAAAAAAGCCATAATGGCTTTATTGCCCAATTATGTGTGGCAATAAAGCCATATCAAAAATATGGCTCTATTACACATTTAAATTTGAAATAAAGCCATTATGACTTTATTGCCGATGGCCTTATAGCACCCCACCTCAATATTACATACATGAAAATGTAAGATGTTAGCCACAATACTCCCCTGCTAGTTACGAAGTTAACGATAACGAGCCGGAAGCCTTACTCGTCGGCCGGAAGACGTAGTTCGCGCAGTTTGTTAAAAAAAAAACTAATGGCGGCGATATACCAACAGGTTATCATAACCTCTAACGAGATTTTTGCCAGGCTTCTCTTTCCAACTTGTGGTGTGTTGCTTTTTGAGTTTTTCCTACAAGTTGGCGGGACCTACAGTTGTTTGCCGACTCCGAATGGCACTTACAAAGCAAATGAATTTTTTGCTGAGAAGCTTCTCATGGCAGAAATACACCCGGAGAGTTTTCCAAACTACTGCCGAGGGGCGACCTCGTTTAGAAAAATTCTTTTTCTAAATAATTTTTGATGTTATTTTTGCCGGGCATCGAACCGCCACGACTTGGTGTAGAAGGCCGAACACTTAACCGCTACACCACGGCGGCCGCGCTGTTTGTTCCTTCTCGTTATACTCCCTTTGCGTTTCGTTATTGCTCGTGGAAGGTTTTTGTCTGCTTCGGGTAGCTGAACAATCATCGTAAGAGTATGCAGCTTTTAGCCGATCGATGGAGATTTTTGAATTACACTGTTGAATTTTCACCGTGAAATATTTGTCGTTTTTTGGCAATAACTTCGTTCGGGCCCTCGTATGCGGGTTCTAGCGGAGATCGTACTCTATCAACGCGGATGAATACAAATTTGCAATCATGTAATGCTGGTTGCACGTACGAACTATCTTTGCAATGGCGTGATGTTTTAGTCATCGGAAGCTCTCCCATTGCTTTACGTAATAACTGCAAAAACTCAGTTTCACTGCTTTGTAGGTTTTTAGGTTGTATAAACTCTCCTGGTATCTACAAGGTGCAACCATACATCATTTCGGCTGGACTTGCCCCAATATCAGCTTTCGCCGTAGTTCTCATCCCGAGGAGAATGAGTAGTAAAACGAAGCTCCAATTCTTCCTGTCACAGCACTTAATAGCAGCTTTTAAAGAACGGTGCCAACGCTCGATTATGCCGCTAAACGAGTCAGCTCTCGAAAAACGCCGGATTCAAATTGGCGGCCCAAATCTGTGATGATTTTCTGTGGCACACCGTACAATGCTATCCATCCACCAATAAGGCCGTTCGCTACGCTTTCTGCTGTATGTCGGTGAGTGGTATGGCCGTAGGCCATCGTGAGAATCGGTCTATGCACGTAAAGCAATAGCGGAAACCATTGGATGTCGGTAATGGCCCCACAATATCTATATCTATCTATATCAGTTGAAAATTGACTGATGAAATCCAGCTGTCGTGCTCTTCTTGGCGAAGGTTTGTGGTCAGTATATATCACAAACTCTCTGCCTTCCAAAACGTATTTAAATTGTTGCACTCCCTGATAAATGGCGGTCAGCTCTCCATCGTAAGCGCTATACTTTATTTGCGCTGTTGTGAGCTTTTTCGAATAAAAACCCAATGGTTGCACCTGCCCGTTGATGATTTGATGTAATACGGCACCTACGGCTTCGGCGTCGACGCTAAGCGTCAGCTGTGCAGTTGGTGCCATATAATTCAATAAGGTAGCGTTGGCTAGCTCTTCTTCACACGCGTTGAAAGCAGCTTTTGATTCGGCGTACCAATTTATAGGCATTTTGTCGTTTTTTCGATTGCCCTGTATTAATTTCTGCAAAGTTTGTTGACTTTTTGTCGCATTAGGAATAAACGCTCTATAAAAGTTGAGCAAGCCTAAGAATTTATTTAGGTCTTTCGCTACAGCTGGTAGCTGGAGTTTGCGTATAATTTCAACCTTCTCGGGGGTGGCTTAATACCTAGTGCACTGATTGCATGCCCTAAGAAAGTCAACTCCTTTCTGCCAAACTGGCATTTAGCCACATTAATCGTTAAGTTGTTTTGCCGAAGACGTTCGAAGAAGACGGCTCGCAAGTCCATTTCATGCTCCTCGTCTGAGCTGGAAGCTATCAGGATATCGTCGATGTACGAAAAGGTGAAATCGAGGCCTTTAATCACGCTATGTATGCGACGCTGAAAGGTTTGAGCGGCGTTTCTTGGGTATGTCGTTCGGTTCTTTTGGAATTTGGTGGTACGCTCTTTGAAGATCGATGGCGGAGAAAATAGTTTTACCATGCAAAATGCTAGTCACATCATGCATATACGGTATCGGGGACCTATCTGGCACCGTTATCGCGTTTAAAGCACGGTAGTCACCGCCGGGCCTCCACTCGCCATTAGATTTGTTTACGAGGTGCAGTGGGCTAGCCCAGTTACTTTTCGAAGGCCTGCAAATGCCTTTTTCCATGAGGTAGTCGAACTCCCTCCTTGCCGCTTTCAATTTCTCCCCTGACAAACTCGTGGGCGCGCGAAAACTGGAGGTCCGGTTGTTGTAATATGACGCGTGACTTTACAGTCAGTTGGTCCTTTATTTGCATTTATGGTTAGCAGGTCTTTGTACTCCTGTAGTAGTTTGCCGTAATTTTCGTGCACGTTGTAAGTGAAAATTTGTTTTACCTCTGCTTGAGTCATAACGCCTTTAGATTGAAGCAGGGGTTTTCTATCCAGCAACACCCCCCTTCTGATGTCAACCAAAAGATCATAATGTTTTAAAAAATCTGATCCCAGTATAGGTGGGTTGACGGCGGCCAGCACGAAAGTCCAGGGGAATTCGTGCCGTAGGCCCAAAGAAATTTTAATTCTTAGCTGCGAAAAGTTTCGAGCGCGCTGGAAGAACGGATACGTCGGCACCGGTGTCTACTAAAAAATTTATTTTCGAAATATTGTCCCTGACTAAAAGGCGAGCTATACAAGGAGTATTTTCTTCCAACCTGCTCGCGTGATCAGAAGATGCGTTTAGTTTTTTGAAGGCTTTTTTGGGTATGGACAAGGACTGCGACATTTTCGGGCATTTTCTCCGTGCCTTTCGTGATACCAGCAGTACTCGCCACTGTCACGTTTCGGAGTCGGCGATCGCCTACGGCGAATTGTAGAGCTTGGTCGCGATCGTTTGTGTTGTCTATATTCGCCGTTTTGAATAAATTTACTTACTTCTTTTTCGATCCGTTCAATTCGTTGGCTGATGTCTGCTAATTCACTAACAGCTGATTTTGGTGTAGAGATTGCTGCTATCTGCTGAAAATTACCCACCTCAAGAATTTTGTCGGCCAGTTTAGCTAACTCCGGCAGTTGTTCGTCGATGGCGGCGATATACCAACAGGTGATCATAACCTGTAACGAGATTTTTAGCCGAGCTTCTCTTTCCAACTTGTGGTGTGTTGCTTTTGAGTTTTTCGTACAAGTTGGCGGGACCTACAGTTTTTTGCCGACTCCGAACGGCACTTGCAAAGCAAATGAATTTTTTGCTGAGAAGCTTCTCATGGCAAAAATACACCCGGAGAGTTGGCCAAACTACTGCCGAGGGGCAACCCCGCTTAGAAAAATTGGTTTTCTAAATAATTTTTTATGTTACTCTTGCCGGGCATCGAACCGCCACGACTTGGTGTAGAAGGCCGAACACTTAACCGCTACACCACGGCGGCCGCCATTTTTTTAGGTTAGCGTATTTTCCGATCTCCGGAGGGTTTAAAATGGCTTCTGAAATTTGCGCTAAAACATTCGATTCGACTGCCGCCACAACTACGTTGAAGCGGGAACTGTCGCTGGAGACACCCGAAACTCCAAATTGCCCCTCTACCTTGGGGAACTATATTTCCGGCTGTTCCGGCCAAATGGGGGTACCTTCACAGATACCTTGTTAACTATTGGGTATTCCACGTGGCCGCTAGCTCCTGCTGCTGAAGCGGTATTCAGTGCCTTCGCATCGTCGGGGTCACCAATTTGTGGCATCGTTAACCACAATAAAACACGAGTTTAATATTACTAACTATTTATGTTACATTTGGTGCGTAATACTAAATATTAAGGGGGCGACCAAGTTCGTTTTGTAAGGCCGAAGTATGTGCTCGCCTTGAGCCGGCCATTTAAATAAAACAGGCTTTTTTTGGTGGTGTTCGTGGTAACTATAGCCAAGGACGGCGTGTCCACTTCCTCTGTGCAAAACAGACGTTGGGAGTTGTAGAGCTTTCCTAAGCTTGCTTGATAGCGAATAAAATAAACTGAAAGATAACATAACTTGGCTATTTAAGAGGTTCAAACCTTTTGGCCACTTTGCTTCAAATTTGGAGTACCAAAACCAAAAAAAAAATCAAATATTAAGAGGATTCATCAACTCTTTTAAGTTTATGAAATGTGTAAGTTTATAAATTTATCAGCTCAGTTAGATGAACGCCATAGATAAACTTATGTGTACTTGATGTCAAACAAAAACTTTTTATTTCGAAATTCTCATTAAAAAAGTAATTTTCGACCCATTTTCAGCATATTCTTCTCTTTTTGTCCAGTGTGCATTGAATGCATTAAAAAAATTACATGTGGAACGTCGTCATTGCATTGTATAAATTTGCGCAAATTTATACGTTTACATGCTTTATAAGGTGTTTATAAACTTTGATGAGTCCCCCTATTATTATGCTTTGTTCAGAGTGTCAATATTACATACATGAAAGTGTAAGATGTTCGCCACAGGCTTTATTACTCTTTGCGTTCCGGTTCATTTTGTTAAGTCTAAAAGTAGTAAGAGGCGCCAAGACAACTTGCTAACCTTAATTGTGGACTGAACAAACAAAACGCGTTATTTCCATTTGTCACTTTTTTAGTGTTTTGATGCAATCTGGTGGTTCAGACAACATTACACATGATTTACTCAATAGAAACTACTAAAACGTCATATTTCTTATAAAAAAGATCCGTCAAAATCAAAATTTCGTACAAATCGGAAATATTTCCTTCTCATTTGTTTTTGCGTGGAAATTTTTGCACCAAAACAACTGGGTGAGGCTTATATCGTGCCGTAGATATAGATAGGCCGAAAAAAATTGAAAGGTCAATATTTTATTTTCCAGCAAACGTCTATTTTGTTGATTTTTTTTGGTTTTTTCGGTCTATAAACATCTACGGCTCGATATAAGGTTCGCCCAGTTATTTTAACGCAAAAACCCCATGGGATCCCGTAAAAAATTGCCTGTTTCAAACAAAAGGGCATATTTCCAAATTATAAAGTTAAAAAACTGTAACTACACAAACAAAAAATTTAAAAAAATTATGACCCCAGTTGGCCGTAGCTATTGTATTTTAGTAACGCCAAATTAAAACTTTAAATTGTGGCTATTTCAATCTGTCAAAGTTTTTTTCGGTTTCTGAATAATTTTTGAAAGTGCAAATATGGAGTTTTGTTTGTTCAGTCCTCAATTGCAGTAAATCTAGGCTCTATAATAGGGTGGCCCAAAAAAACGAACTTCAAAAATTCACCCCGGGCAACCCTTAATTTTTTTAGAATGGCGTTCAATATACCTCTGTAATTTTTTCAATTTTTTGATGGATGGAAAGAGGGTGCTCAATGAACCCTAATTTTTGCGATTTATATGAAAACGTCAAAAATATAAAAAACTGTTTTAAGTGTGTTTCTTTGTTGCAGGTGTTGTAAATATGTAAAACATATGCTAAAAAATATCAATATGATCTAGATTGGCAAAACTTAATATTATACAGGAGACATTCCTTATGAAAACGTCTAATTCAAAATGCTGGCTAGTCTCGGATTCCGCTCAAACTTTGAGAAACACTTCTTTAGGGTCCTAAAGGATGAAATTTACACACATTTAATTTTTATAACCACTCGTTTCGGACTGGTCGAACTTCAAAGTTTGAAAAACGTCCTTTTTAGGCTTACCCCATTATAGCTGTACAAATGTTTCTATTAGAGATATCCTTACATGCGATACGGCATTTTAAAGGTAAAAGAGAGTAGTCTCTTTAAAAGTAAATAATAAATCAGGTAGTCCCTGGTATTAAAAACCTGGTACTAAAAATACGTAATTTTTATCCTTTTTTGTAAATTTTAGCTGGCTCTGGCGTCTTCGCTGTTTTAAGTAGCCACTCAATTTTTTCAGAAATTAAGGGTACGTATCCTAGGGCCAAAATAACTCGCTCCTTACAGATAAATGATTATCTCGAAATTTGAAGTTTTCAAAAATTCGGGTTTTTTAGGCTAAAAAACGGACATATTTCTCAACAGAAAAAAAAAAACGAATTTCTCGTGGACACCAGTTCTGACCTTTAGCTTATAATACCTCAACATTTCGTTTTGTTATTTTCATACTAAGGGTCTCTGCTGATGGATCTCCTAAACCAATATCAATTTTTTTTTTCAAAGTAAATTTTCGTATAATTTTTGAGACTTTTTTCAAGCAACCTTTACATAATCTGAAAGCTGAAGCTTCTAACTTTCCAACAAAAAAAACCGCGTGCAATTATCATAACTACTAAACTATTTACATATATTTAAAAATTAATTGCGGCATTATATGAATCTGTTCCTTGAAATAGTAAAAAATTTATATAAGTTATCTTCACATTTCTGTAACTAGTTCAAGAGTTATGATAATTGCATGCGGTTTTTTTGTTGGAAAGTTGTACGCTTTAACTTTAAGACTATGTAACGGTTGCTTGAAAAAAGTTCCAAAAATTATACGAAAATTTACGTTGAAAAAAAATGTATATTGGTGTAGGAGATCTATCAGCAGAGACCTTTAGTATGAAAATAACAAAACGAAATGTTAAGGTATTAGAAGCTAAAGGTCAGGACTGGAGTTCGTGATAAATTCGTATTTTTATCTCTTGAGAAACATGTTCGTTTTAGAGCCTGAAAAACACTATTTTTGAAAACTTACAAATTTCGAGATAATTATTTATCTAAAGTAGTTTTCCAAACTACTGCCGAGGGGCGACCTCGTTTAGAAAAATTCTTTTTTAAATAATTTTTGATGTTATTTTTGCCGGGCATCGAACCGCCACGACTTGGTGTAGAAGGCCGAACACTTAACCGCTACACCACGGCGGCCGCGCTGTTTGTTCCTTCTCGTTATACTCCCTTTGCGTTTCGTTATTGCTCGTGGAAGGTTTTTGTCTGCTTCGGGTAGCTGAACAATCATTGTAAGAGTATGCAGCTTTTAGCCGACCGATGGAGATTTTTGAATTACACTGTTGAATTTTCACCGTGAAATATTTGTCGTTTTTTGGCAATAACTTCGTTCGGGCCCTCGTATGCGGGTTCTAGCGGAGATCGTACTCTATCAACGCGGATGAATACAAATTTGCAATCATGTAATGCTGGTTGCACGTACGAACTATCTTTGCAATGGCGTGATGTTTTAGTCATCGGAAGCTCTCCCATTGCTTTACGTAATAACTGCAAAAACTCAGTTTCACTGCTTTGTAGGTTTTTAGGTTGTATAAACTCTCCTGGTATCTACAAGGTGCAACCATACATCATTTCGGCTGGACTGGCCCCAATATCAGCTTTCGCCGTAGTTCTCATCCCGAGGAGAATGAGTAGTAAAACGAAGCTCCAATTCTTCCTGTCACAGCACTTAATAGCAGCTTTTAAAGAACGGTGCCAACGCTCGATTATGCCGCTAAACGAGTCAGCTCTCGAAAAACGCCGGATTCAAATTGGCGGCCCAAATCTGTGATGATTTTCTGTGGCACACCGTACAATGCTATCCATCCACCAATAAGGCCGTTCGCTACGCTTTCTGCTGTATGTCGGTGAGTGGTATGGCCGTAGGCCATCGTGAGAATCGGTCTATGCACGTAAAGCAATAGCGGAAACCATTGGATGTCGGTAATGGCCCCACAATATCTATATCTATCTATATCAGTTGAAAATTGACTGATGAAATCCAGCTGTCGTGCTCTTCTTGGCGAAGGTTTGTGGTCAGTATATATCACAAACTCTCTGCCTTCCAAAACGTATTTAAATTGTTGCACTCCCTGATAAATGGCGGTCAGCTCTCCATCGTAAGCGCTATACTTTATTTGCGCTGTTGTGAGCTTTTTCGAATAAAAACCCAATGGTTGCACCTGCCCGTTGATGATTTGATGTAATACGGCACCTACGGCTTCGGCGTCGACGCTAAGCGTCAGCTGTGCAGTTGGTGCCATATAATTCAATAAGGTAGCGTTGGCTAGCTCTTCTTCACACGCGCTGAAAGCAGCTTTTGATTCGGCGTACCAATTTATAGGCATTTTGTCGTTTTTTCGATTGCCCTGTATTAATTTCTGCAAAGTTTGTTGACTTTTTGTCGCATTAGGAATAAACGCTCTATAAAAGTTGAGCAAGCCTAAGAATTTATTTAGGTCTTTCGCTATAGCTGGTAGCTGGAGTTTGCGTATAATTTCAACCTTCTCGGGGGTGGCTTAATACCTAGTGCACTGATTGCATGCCCTAAGAAAGTCAACTCCTTTCTGCCAAACTGGCATTTAGCCACATTAATCGTTAAGTTGTTTTGCCGAAGACGTTCGAAGAAGACGGCTCGCAAGTCTATTTCATGCTCCTCGTCTGAGCTGGAAGCTATCAGGATATCGTCGATGTACGAAAAGGTGAAATCGAGGCCTTTAATCACGCTATGGATGCGACGCTGAAAGGTTTGAGCGGCGTTTCTTGGGTATGTCGTTCGGTTCTTTTGGAATTTGGTGGTAAGCTCTTTGAAGATCGATGGCGGAGAAAATAGTTTTACCATGCAAAATGCTAGTCACATCATGCATATACGGTATCGGGGACCTATCTGGCACCGTTATCGCGTTTAAAGCACGGTAGTCACCGCCGGGCCTCCACTCGCCATTAGATTTGTTTACGAGGTGCAGTGGGCTAGCCCAGTTACTTTTCGAAGGCCTGCAAATGCCTTTCTCCATGAGGTAGTCGAACTCCCTCCTTGCCGCTTTCAATTTCTCCCCTGACAAACTCGTGGACGCGCGAAAACTGGAGGTCCGGTTGTTGTAATATGACGCGTGACTTTGCAGTCAGTTGGTCCTTTATTTGCATTTATGGTTAGCAGGTCTTTGTACTCCTGTAGTAGTTTGCCGTAATTTTCGTGCACGTTGTAAGTGAAAATTTGTTTTACCTCTGCTTGAGTCATAACGCCTTTAGATTGAAGCAGGGGTTTTCTATCCAGCAACACCCCCCTTCTGATGTCAACCAAAAGATCATAATGTTTTAAAAAATCTGATCCCAGTATAGGTGGGTTGACGGCGGCCAGCACGAAAGTCCAGGGGAATTCGTGCCGTAGGCCCAAAGAAATTTTAATTCTTAGCTGCGAAAAGTTTCGAGCGCGCTGGAAGAACGGATACGTCGGCACCGGTGTCTACTAAAAAATTTATTTTCGAAATATTGTCCCTGACTAAAAGGCGAGCTATACAAGGAGTATTTTCTTCCAACCTGCTCGCGTGATCAGAAGATGCGTTTAGTTTTTTGAAGGCTTTTTTGGGTATGGACAAGGACTGCGACATTTTCGGGCATTTTCTCCGTGCCTTTCGTGATACCAGCAGTACTCGCCACTGTCACGTTTCGGAGTCGGCGATCGCCTACGGCGAATTGTAGAGCTTGGTCGCGATCGTTTGTGTTGTCTATATTCGCCGTTTTGAATAAATTTACTTACTTGTTTTTCGATCCGTTCAATTCGTTGGCTGATGTCTGCTAATTCACTAACAGCTGATTTTGGTGTAGAGATTGCTGCGATCTGCTGAAAATTACCCACCTCAAGAATTTTGTCGGCCAGTTTAGCTAACTCCGGCAGTTGTTCGTCGATGGCGGCGATATACCAACAGGTGATCATAACCTGTAACGAGATTTTTAGCCGAGCTTCTCTTTCCAACTTGTGGTGTGTTGCTTTTGAGTTTTTCGTACAAGTTGGCGGGACCTACAGTTTTTTGCCGACTCCGAACGGCACTTGCAAAGCAAATGAATTTTTTGCTGAGAAGCTTCTCA
Source organism: Campiglossa producta (assembly GCA_964058755.1). Lineage (NCBI taxonomy): Eukaryota > Metazoa > Arthropoda > Insecta > Diptera > Tephritidae > Campiglossa > Campiglossa producta. Next base: position 2,279,186 of record CAXKVI010000007.1, read on the forward strand.
TGGCAGAAATACACCCGGAGAGTTGGCCAAACTACTGCCGAGGGGCAACCCCGCTTAGAAAAATTGGTTTTCTAAATAATTTTTTATGTTACTTTTGCCGGGCATCGAACCGCCACGACTTGGTGTAGAAGGCCGAACACTTAACCGCTACACCACGGCGGCCGCCATTTTTTTAGGTTAGCGTATTTTCCGCTCTCCGGAGGGTTTAAAATGGCTTCTGAAATTTGCGCTAAAACATTCGATTCGACTGCCGCCACAACTACGTTGAAGCGGGAACTGTCGCTGGAGACACCCGAAACTCCAAATTGCCCCTCTACCTTGGGGAACTATATTTCCGGCTGTTCCGGCCAAATGGGGGTACCTTCACAGATACCTTGTTAACTATTGGGTATTCCACGTGGCCGCTAGCTCCTGCTGCTGAAGCGGTATTCAGTGCCTTCGCATCGTCGGGGTCACCAATTTGTGGCATCGTTAACCACAATAAAACACGAGTTTAATATTACTAACTATTTATGTTACATTCATGTTACATTTGGTGCGTAATACTAAATATTAAGGGGGCGACCAAGTTCGTTTTGTAAGGCCGAAGTATGTGCTCGCCTTGAGCACGGCCATTTAAATAAAACAGGCTTTTTTTTGGTGGTGTTCGTGGTAACTATAGCCAAGGACGGCGTGTCCACTTCCTCTGTGCAAAACAGACGTTGGTAGTTGTAGAGCTTTCCTAAGCTTGCTTGATAGCGAATAAAATAAACTGAAAGATAACATAACTTGGCTATTTAAGAGGTTCAAACCTTTTGGCCACTTTGCTTCAAATTTGGAGTACCAAAACCAAAAAAAAAAATCAAATATTAAGAGGATTCATCAACTCTTTTAAGTTTATGAAATGTGTAAGTTTATAAATTTATCAGCTCAGTTAGATGAACGCCATAGATAAACTTATGTGTACTTGATGTCAAACAAAAACTTTTTATTTCGAAATTCTCATTAAAAAAGTAATTTTCGACCCATTTTCAGCATATTCTTCTCTTTTTGTCCAGTGTGCATTGAATGCATTAAAAAAATTACATGTGGAACGTCGTCATTGCATTGTATAAATTTGCGCAAATTTATACGTTTACACGCTTTATAAGGTGTTTATAAGCTTTGATGAGTCCCCCTATTATTATGCTTTGTTCAGAGTGTCAATATTACATACATGAAAGTGTAAGATGTTCGCCACAGGCTTTATTACTCTTTGCGTTCCGGTTCATTTTGTTAAGTCTAAAAGTAGTAAGAGGCGCCAAGACAACTTGCTAACCTTAATTGTGGACTGAACAAACAAAACGCGTTATTTCCATTTGTCACTTTTTTAGTGTTTTGATGCAATCTGGTGGTTCAGACAACATTACACATGATTTACTCAATAGAAACTAGTAAAACGTCATATTTCTTATAAAAAAGATCCGTCAAAATCAAAATTTCGTACAAATCGGAAATATTTCCTTCTCATTTGTTTTTGCGTGGAAATTTTTGCACCAAAACAACTGGGTGAGGCTTATATCGTGCCGTAGATATAGATAGGCCGAAAAAAATTGAAAGGTCAATATTTTATTTTCCAGCAAACGTCTATTTTGTTGATTTTTTTTGGTTTTTTCGGTCTATAAACATCTACGGCTCGATATAAGGTTCGCCCAGTTATTTTAACGCAAAAACCCCATGGGATCCCGTAAAAAATTGCCTGTTTCAAACAAAAGGGCATATTTCCAAATTATAAAGTTAAAAAACTGTAACTACACAAACAAAAAATTTAAAAAAATTATGACCCCAGTTGGCCGTAGCTATTGTATTTTAGTAACGCCAAATTAAAACTTTAAATTGTGGCTATTTCAATCTGTCAATGTTTTTTTCGGTTTCTGAATAATTTTTGAAAGTGCAAATATGGAGTTTTGTTTGTTCAGTCCTCAATTGCAGTAAATCTAGGCTCTATAATAGGGTGGCCCAAAAAAACGAACTTCAAAAATTCACCCCGGGCACCCCTTAATTTTTTTAGAATGGCGTTCAATATACCTCTGTAATTTTTTCAATTTTTTGATGGATGGAAAGAGGGTGCTCAATGAACCCTAATTTTTGCGATTTATATGAAAAAGTCAAAAATATAAAAAACTGTTTTAAGTGTGTTTCTTTGTTGCAGGTGTTGTAAATATGTAAAACATATGCTAAAAAATATCAATATGATCTAGATTGGCAAAACTTAATATTATACAGGAGACATTCCTTATGAAAACGTCTAATTCAAAATGCTGGCTAGTCTCGGATTCCGCTCAAACTTTGAGAAACACTTCTTTAGGGTCCTAAAGGATGAAATTTACACACATTTAATTTTTATAACCACTCGTTTCGGACTGGTCGAACTTCAAAGTTTGAAAAACGTCCTTTTTAGGCTTACCCCATTATAGCTGTACAAATGTTTCTATTAGAGATATCCTTACATGCGATACGGCATTTTAAAGGTAAAAGAGAGTAGTCTCTTTAAAAGTAAATAATAAATCAGGTAGTCCCTGGTATTAAAAACCTGGTACTAAAAATACGTAATTTTTATCCTTTTTTGTAAATTTTAGCTGGCTCTGGCGTCTTCGCTGTTTTAAGTAGCCACTCAATTTTTTCAGAAATTAAGGGTACGTATCCTAGGGCCAAAATAACTCGCTCCTTACAGATAAATGATTATCTCGAACTTTGAAGTTTTCAAAAATCGGGTTTTTTAGGCTCAAAAACGGACATATTTCTCAACAGAAAAAAAAACGAATTTCTCGTGGACACCAGTTCTGACCTTTAGCTTATAATACCTCAACATTTCGTTTTGTTATTTTCATACTAAGGGTCTCTGCTGATGGATCTCCTAAACCAATATCAATTTTTTTTTTTTCAAAGTAAATTTTCGTATAATTTTTGAGACTTTTTTCAAGCAACCTTTACATAATCTGAAAGCTGAAGCTTCTAACTTTCCAACAAAAAAAACCGCGTGCAATTATCATAACTACTAAACTATTTACATATATTTAAAAATTAATTGCGGCATTATATGAATCTGTTCCTTGAAATAGTAAAAAATTTATATAAGTTATCTTCACATTTCTGTAACTAGTTCAAGAGTTATGATAATTGCATGCGGTTTTTTTGTTGGAAAGTTGTACGCTTTAACTTTAAGACTATGTAACGGTTGCTTGAAAAAAGTTCCAAAAATTATACGAAAATTTACGTTGAAAAAAAATGTATATTGGTGTAGGAGATCTATCAGCAGAGACCTTTAGTATGAAAATAACAAAACGAAATGTTAAGGTATTAGAAGCTAAAGGTCAGGACTGGAGTTCGTGATAAATTCGTATTTTTATCTCTTGAGAAACATGTTCGTTTTAGAGCCTGAAAAACACTATTTTTGAAAACTTACAAATTTCGAGATAATTATTTATCTAAAGGAAGTGAGTTTTTTCGGCCAATGGATGGTTAGTTTCTTGTAAGATACATATGTACTCTTAATTTGTGAAAAAAATTTAGGGGGTACTTTAAACAGTGAAGTCGCCAGAGCCAGCTAAAATTAGCAAAAAAGGATAAAAATTACGTTTTTTTAGTACCAGGTTTTTAATACCAGGTAGTCACCATATGATTTATTATTTACTTTTAAAGAAACTACTCTCTTTTACCTTTAAAATGCTGTATCGCATGTAAGAATATCTCTAATAGAAACATTTGTACAGCTATAATAGGGTAAGCCTAAAAATGACGTTTTTCAAACTTTTAAATTCGACCAGTCCGAAACGAGTGGTTATAAAAATTAAGTACGTGTAAATTTGTTCCTTTAGGACCCTAAAGAAGTGTCCCTCAAAGTTTGAGCAAAATCCGAGACTAGTCAGCGACGATTTTTGCTAATATTAGACGTTTAAATATGGATCGACTCACAGGAAAACATCACATTGCAGTACCCAATCTTATACCTGTTTGAAATATTTCATATATGTATAATAATATAACATTGTATATGACTTATCCTGCCACAAGGCAGTCTAAATGTGTTTTCCTATCAAATAAATTTTTGTAATGTTATATGTCCTTGAGCACTCTCTTGCCGTTGGAATATTAGGTTGAAACTCTCCCAGAATATTTGTTTTGGCGATAGCTAAAAATGTAGGGGGTGCCAAGATCTGTAACCCTAATTTGATTTTGCGCCTATATAATATGGGCCACCCTACTCTATAAGCATTTTAAAAGATCTGGTTCTTCTGACGTTTTTTTTTAAATATTTAGTTGCTCGTGGCGGCCGCCGTGATGTAGCGGTTAAGTGCTCGGCCCTCTACACCAAGTCGTGGCAGTTCGATGCCCGGCAAAAGTAACATAAAAAATTATTTAGAAAAAGAATTTTTCTAAACGGGGTCGCCCCTCGGCAGTAGTTTGGCAAACCCTCCGGGTTTATTTCTGCTATGAGAAGCTTCTCAGCAAAAAATTAATTTGTTTGCAAGTGCCGTTCGGAGTCGGCAAAAAACTGTAGGTCCCGCCAACTTGTAGGAAAACTCAAAAGCAACACACCACAAGTTGGAAAGAGCAGCTCGGCTAAAATCTCGTTAGAGGTTATGATAACCTGTTGGTATATCGCCGCCATTAGTTTTTTTTTGTAGTTGCTCGTTCCAATTTCCGACGCCTGAATCAAAATTGCTACAAGTCTTATTAAACGAGATGCAAGATTTAATTTTTTTAATAATCCTAAAAAAATTTCAGGTTTATTAATTCAAAACGAAAATGTTCGGGATTTCCAATATCTTTGCCTTAAGGTGGTAAGAACCCTCGTGAAGGGTGGGCACATTCCGCGGTACAAGGGCTTCAGTCGATAGCCATTACGAGAGTAGCCTAGCCTCTCTGGCGCGACGAAAAAGATCTTCCCCTCCCAATCCAGGGTATTATGCGATACCGTGCCCATTGGGCGTTTGCAGCTGGGAGGAAATCGCGGCACACACTTCCTTTATTCTTCCCTTGACTCTAAGCTGGCCTTGTCCAGCGATGGGTCGTACGAACAAGATGAATAATACAACAACCAAAAGAAAACAAAACATAAAACAACAATTAATAACTTCGTCCAATCCTCAGCAGAGGAGATAGTTAGCGAAAAAAACAACGTCGGAGGACAGCCTCCACTCCAAAATTAACCGGGGGACCAACAGTGAGGCCAACTACGACTCGGTCAACGAAATTTCTATCAAGTAAGAATGGCTTGATGAGAGCTAGCACCAGTGCGGCTACCTACGCACCTAAGCGGTACAACGGCGGATGCTAAACTTCCATCAATCGCCGATATGAAAACCAGTCTCTTAACGTCTGTGGCAGCGGTCTTACGACCTGGCCTCGGAGTTTCAAAGGAGACAGAAGCTGCAACTGAGCTTTCAGCAAAGGGAGCGACCGCGATGGTAACTACGGGTCCGTACTCCTGAGAGACATCTCCCGCCGCTCTGCGTACTTGGAAAAACGATTGGCCGCAAGGATCTTGAGGGAGTTCCGCAGGAAACGCTGTCGCCAGGAAGTCGGTGGAGTTAGCGCAATATCTGATAATAGATTTCCAAAGAACTTATGCGCCAAAGAGGGTAAACGGAAACCCTTTCAAACGCCAGAGATCGGACGTGGAGTTAAAACCCCTTCCCAGGCGGCATCAGAATACCCCAGAGTGGACAAACCAAGATTTGCTGAAGTAACCAAGGACAGGATCCTTATAGGCATTCTTGGCCATCCCAAAGACCAATGGCGGCGATGCGTTAGGGCCTGATAGGCAAGTGGTGTTCACCATGAATAAGGAGGCAATCATCATCATCATCATTTATTGGCGCTTAACCGCCTACGCGATTTTGGCCGTCATCCCTTGAAAGGGTCCGGACATTCCAGGTACATGCCCTAATATCCTTCTCGTAGTCCTTATTTCGTTTTACCGGGTCGTCAACATTAAAGGGGGTTCTCATCCGAGGCTTTATTAAATTTTTCATTGGACTAAATTTTTTACGTGGCGGGTCCCAAACCCAGCGCACAACCCGTCTCCGGGATTTTGATAAAAATATTCACACATTTATATAGCGAGCCGCTTGCTACAAGACAGATACCCGCTTGCAGCTGCACCATGTGGTGAACAGACGCTGCGAAAAAGACCTCGGTGAGCCCTTAAACCAAGTATGTCAGAGTGGCCCCACAGGGGCTCCCTCTCTTTCTGCCGCGAGCCTAGGTACCTCCCGTTGCCCAGAGTGCACGAACGAGGACGCAAGAGTCGGGATTGAGCAAGGTCACTTAGCAACCACACTCCATTACACTCCAGGAGGCAATCGAGCCCCTTAAAAAATCGTTATCCACGTATACCGCCATATCGGCTGCTCCGGGGGAAATCGTAGTACCGAAAGAGGAAACGGAGGAGTCCGACGCGGAAAGCATGCTATCCGCCACGTCACTTTGCGACTGATGTGAACAACTCGGAGAACGAAGAAAGCCTGCTGGACGGGGAAGGCCTCGAAGTCACGGTGGTAGCAGTCTATCCTGAGCGCATTATCTCTTGATTCTTCAGACAGCAGGGCTCCAGCTGCGCAGTCGATCTGAACAACTCGTCGTTGAGAGATAACCTTCGGGACGGCAGACCTCGACTATATGGGGACGCAGGGAAGTCTGAGTGCTCTCATGTTGGTGGTGCTTCAGATAAATCTGCACCAATCTAAAGTAGCCTCGGCAGCTTTAAGTAGTCATCTTCTAAAGGCGACGTGGATGTGGTCCTCATCCAAGAACCCTGGGTGGCGAGGATCTGCGGATTGGGGACTGAGGGCTTCGAGCCAGCGATGTGGGCAAAGTCAGAACCTGTATTTGGGTTAAGTCTTAGCTGAACCCCTTCGCCTACCTCACTATACCAATGGTGACATTGCCGCTGTCAGTGTAACGGTTGGCAGCACCTGCCTGACGGTGGCGGTCTATATGCTCTACGACGCCGAAGAACCTGCACCACAAAGGGAGGTGAAAAATCTGGTGTCAAACTTCTGCACGGGTCTTATTATTGGAGCGGACGCTAATGCTCATCCCGTCCAATGGGGAAGCACCGATATCAATGCCAGGTGCGAGTCTCTGTTTGATCACTTATTAACAACCAACCTGGTAGTTTGTAACGTGGGTAATGAGCCTTCTTTTATCACTGAAACCCGTAGGGAGGTATAGATCTCTCTGTTTGTTGTGAAGGCGCTTATGATTGGGTCACAAACCACCGGTATATAGAAATTGTTTTAGACTCGAATATAAAGCCAAACGAAGAGCCTGCGCCCTGCGGCCGCGTATGCCCGCGGTAGGTATGCCTGTGGTAAAAGGCGCCTAAAATCCAAAGAGAGGATAACTCAATAAAACCCGTAATCCCGAGTGTTATCCATACCGTGCTCATGGGATGACTGGCACTACGTTAGTGTGTCTTATAACGGTGGCTATCATTCTTACTGGGATATCGGGGGCTATGTCCCAGTTGACCTTCTTTCCCCTTCACTCATGCGAATTATATATACCAATTAAATGAGAAAAACTATACTATAGATCATGATAAAGTTGAACTGCTTTCAAATGATCAGGCCACACAGAGCCAAAAATGCCTAATAAAATTAATAAGATTGTCTTTATGAACGGTTTTCAGGCTCAGGGGTAGTCAAGACAGCGGAAACGAAAAAAAAACCATACGCAAATCTATTTGGTTTAATGAGGAAATTCTTATTGATATTATCAAGTGCAATTTCTTCTTTTTTCTTTGCGATTTCTTTTTATATGTGTTATTAATAAGAAAATCTTCTCGAAATTTCTGTCAACATATTGAAAAAAAGCTGAAAGAGAAAAACTTCTTATTTTAATAAGATGATCTTAGGGTTCCTAACAATAAGATTTGACTTATTAATGTTTTCAAAGGAAAATCTTGCAGAAAACGTACTGATTTCTTAGGGTTCCTAACAAGAAGATTCGACTTATTAATGTTTTCAAAGGGAAAACATATTTCCGCATAATTGTATGTGTTAATAAGACGATCTTAGGGTTCCTAACAAGAAGATTTGACTTATTAATGTTTTCAAAGGGAAAACATATTTCCGCATAATTGTATGTGTTAATAAGACGATCTTAGGGTTCCTAACAAGAAGATTTGACTTATTAACAGATTTCCGCATAATTGTATGTGTTAATAAGACGATCTTAGGGTTCCTAACAAGAAGATTTGACTTATTAATGTTTTCAAAGGGAAAACATATTTCCGCATAATTGTATGTGTTAATAAGACGATCTTAGGGTTCCTAACAAGAAGATTTGACTTATTAACAGATTTCCGCATAATTGTATGTGTTAATAAGACGATCTTAGGGTTCCTAACAAGAAGATTCGACTTATTAATGTTTTCAAAGGGAAAACATATTTCCGCATAATTGTATGTGTTAATAAGACGATCTTAGGGTTCCTAACAAGAAGATTTGACTTATTAATGTTTTCAAAGGGAAAACATATTTCCGCATAATTGTATGTGTTAATAAGACGATCTTAGGGTTCCTAACAAGAAGATTTGACTCATTAATGTTTTCAAAGGGAAAACATATTTCCGCATAATTGTATGTGTTAATAAGACGATCTTAGGGTTCCTAACAAGAAGATTTGACTTATTAATATTTTCAAAGGGAAATCTTGCATCATCATCAGCAGACATCATGTAGAACAATTATACGCTGAGAAGCAGAAGTACCCGATGGCTCGATGGTAAGCACCTGTGTTCAGCATTCAATATGTGGTTAGTTCGATTCGCTGTGGAGGCAATATGGCAAGTGTGGAAGGCAATGTAAGGAAGAGTGCGGTGAGATGGCTTGAAGGAAATATAAAAAGGCAACATAAGAAGGTAAAGGCAATACAAGAGAAATCTAAAACTGAATCGTAACTGATAATCTGAAGTTCTCGAAGACAATATAGGAACTCTGAAATATAATTTTTATTTTCTTCTCAATAATATGTGATTTCATTTTGAAAACATTAATAAGTCGAATCTTCTTGTTAGGAACCCTAAGAAATCAGTTCGTTTTCTGCAAGATTTCCCTTTGAAAACATTAATAAGTCAAATCTTATTAACACATACAATTATGCGGAAATCTGTTAATAAGTCAAATCTTCTTGTTAGGAACCCTAAGATCGTCTTATTAACACATACAATTATGCGGAAATATGTTTTCCCTTTGAAAACATTAATAAGTCAAATCTTCTTGTTAGGAACCCTAAGATCGTCTTATTAACACATACAATTACGCGGAAATATGTTTTCCCTTTGAAAACATTAATAAGTCAAATCTTCTTGTTAGGAACCCTAAGATCGTCTTATTAACACATACAATTACGCGGAAATATGTTTTCCCTTTGAAAACATTAATAAGTCGAATCTTCTTGTTAGGAACCCTAAGAAATCAGTACGTTTTTTGCAAGATATCTCTTTGTAAAGATTAATAAGATTTTCTCTTCAAAAATAAAAAGAACTTCTTCTTGAAGAAAATCTATAGAGATATCATATGACTTTTGTTCTATTTTATTAGGCAGTGTTGGCTCTGTGCAGATCTGGCCTTTCGGTTGATATCGAATCAAAAGCTGAAGCCGCAGGCATGGCGGGGCTGAATATGCTGGAAAGCGTAAGCACTTGAATGGTCCCTGCAGCGAAAGCAACTAGTTCAAACTACTTTACAACTAGTTGGTGCACCGAGCCCAACTAGTCAGTGTTCTGTCTTTTTTCCATATAAGTAACTAGTATTTTTTACGTGTTGATGTCCTACGCGATGTCAATTATCAGATTTGGACCAGAATATACCAGTTATCTACTAGTCAGGAAATACCAGTTCCATACTAGTTGTAAAATACCAGTTCCATACTAGTTAAACCTGGACTTGTATAATTTCCATAAAATGAATTAGTCCACATACTAGTCCAAAAAGAACTAGTATGAAATATACTAGTCCCATACTAGTCCAAAAAGCATTTAACCTGGACTAGTATGATTTCAACCAGAGTTTTCTTGGCTTACCCTTTCTTTTATCGCTCGACTTTATTTTCATGTTTATTCTTAAGAAAGCAGCGGCTATTTGTATTTACCCTATCACGAAAAAGCATCTATGAATTATAAGAGAAAACTAAACGAATGAATTTTGTATTTTTCAACTGGTATAATTTCATCCAGAAAAATCTAGTTGTATACTAGTATGGAATGGATATTTCCTGACTAGTATGGGTTCAGCAAGGAAATTCTAGTTGTATACTGGTATGAAATGGAGATTTCCTGACTAGTATGAGTTCTACCAGAAAGTTATAGCTGTATACTAGTATGAAATGGATACTTACTGACTACAATGAGTTCTGCCAGAAAATTATAGTTGTATACTAGTATTTTTTTTACTAGTTTGAGGTTTCGCTGCAGGGGTGCCGCTAGTAACCGTCTTAAGAAACTCCTGGCTAAGGGTATAAAATACGAAACCGCCTTAGCAATTGGCAAACAGCCCAAAGGGCCGGCACAAAGGGAGGCGACCAACAAAAGGGGGCGATCCAATAGTACGACCCCACCAAATTTCCAAAAGAAGACAAGGCAGATGCCTCCTCTTGATGGAGAGGCAGCCAGTGCCTTAGTAACCGCGGCTCATCCCGACGGTGTGTCATCAGGATCTTTTAGAGATGCCCTGACCACCATTAAGCTGGACATAATCCCACAGGATTATCCTAGTACCATCTGGTCTTCTGAACAACTGAAGATCATAAGGAGGGCCATTTTGAATGAAGTGTTAAAACTTCAATTTGCACACAGAGCCAAAAAGTTCACCTATAATCAAAGAGATCGACGTCTAAAAAAGCTTTTTGGCTGGGGGAGAGCGAAGGACAAATTTGAAGAAATTTGTGCTAGGAAATCTTCTAGATTTTAGCTTGAATTTCTTCTCAAATGTATTGAAAAGGGAATCGGCTAAAAAACAAGGAGTTAGCTTCTTATTTATTTATTTTTTATGTACTTTTGTCAAAAAAGAAATCTGCTTGTTTTTATGAGAAAACCTGTTAAAAGTAAATTAATGAGAACATCCTCTTATTTTCACTAGATTCATATTGAATTTATTGAAAAGGAAAACTATATATTTTTAGAAGATCCCTTATTAATTCAAATTCAGGTATGCCTTCTTCGAATGTGTAATTCGACGCTACCAAGTACAAGCACACGATAGCATCATGGTAGAGATCTCCGTTCAGCAGTTAATAATTATTAGTTCGATTCGCGGTGAAGGCAATAAGGCAAGTGGACATGTGGTGAGGCAAAAAGAAAGGTCCGTCAAGCTGCCCCCCCCCCCCCCCCACGACGGATTTCAAATTTGAAAAGCTAGGAATTATGTGTTATTTATGTGCTAATTTGTTCCCAAAAAAAAATTTTTGTGCTCAATTTTTAAGTACTTTTTTTAAAACCTCAAACGTCAAGCTGCACCCCCCACTTTTGAGGTTTTAAAAAAAGTACTTAAAAATTGAGCACACAATTTTTTTTTTTGGAACAAATTAGCACATAAATAGCACATAATTCCCACATAAAAATTTTTCAATTCAATTCAAATCAATTTGTAAAGTCTATGTTTTATAAATCTTACAGACTAGAAATACAAATGCAAATAATAAACAAAAATAAAATATAAGTTAAACATAAAAAATTACTAAAAAATTAACACAATTTTTTTTGGAACAAATTAGCACATAATTCCTGGTCTATCCAATTGAAAATCCGGCAATGGGGGGTTTTGACCCACACCCCCTTTGCCCACAGCCTCTGTTTTTCGGCACCCCGAACAGCTCATCCTGGAGCACATAAATAGCACATAATTCCCACATACAAATTTTACCTTATATCCTATCGTTTCTGTGTGGGGGGTGTAGCTTGACGTCAAGCTGCACCCCCCACTTTTGAGGTTTTAAAAAAAGTACTTAAAAATTGACCACAAAATATTTTTTTTTGGGAACAAATTAGCACATAAATAGCACATAATTCCTGGTCTATCCAATTGAAAATCCGGCAATGGATATATCCTATCGTTTCTGTGGGGGGGGGGTATGTGTATCTTGACGTCAAGCTGCACCCCCCACTTTTGAGGTTTTAAAAAAAGTACTTAAAAATTGAGCACAAAAATTTTTTTTTTGGGAACAAATTAGCACATAAATAGCACATAATTCCCACATAAAAATTTTTCAATTCAATTCAAATCAATTTCTAAAGTCTATGTTTTATAAATCTTACAGACTAGAAATACAAATGCAAATAATAAACAAAAATAAAATATAAGTTAAACATAAAAAAATACTAAAAAATTAACACAATTTTATTTGGAACAAATTAGCACATAATTCCTGGTCTATCCAATTGAAAATCCGGCAATGGGGGGTTTTGACCCCCACCCCCTTTGCCTACAGCCTCTGTTTTTCGGCACCTCGAACAGCTAATCCTGGAGCACATAAATAGCACATAATTCCCACATACAAATTTTACCTTATATCCTATCAAAAAAATTTGTTTTTTTTGGAACAAATTAGCACATAAATAGCACATAATTCCCACATATAAATTTTACCTTAAATCCCATTGTTTCTGTGGGGGGGGGGGGGGGGGGGGGTGTAGTTTGACGTCAACTGCACCCCCCACTTTTGAGGTTTTAAAAAAAGTACTTAAAAATTGACCACAAAATATTTTTTTTTGGGAACAAATTAGCACATAAATAGCACACAATTCCTGGTCTATCCAATTGGAAATCTGGCA